>JAJPUD010024350.1:0-18848 GCA_023553655.1 Myrmecobius fasciatus | reverse complement strand
TTTTTTTGCTTCAAAATCAGTCTAGAGGCTTCATATGTTGTTGGTTTGAGGGAAGATTAGAGGAGGTTACAGAGACTCCTTTCTGATCTCTGCCACCAAGGCTCCACCCCCGGAAGGAAGTCCCGAACATATTAATTTGAATGTAATTCAATGACTGGTTATGTGCAGAAGAGTAATTTTAAAACACAGAAGTCATAGAGTTAAAGAAGAAGAAGAAATTAGTACATTCTCCTGTGATCCAAATATAGAGATTCCCAGAATATGAAGTAGCCACTGCTATGAAAACCACAATGTGGAGATGAATTGTAAGGAGGCATGTGAGATGTCCAATTAGGATACAAGGAAAATCTGCTGTTAGCTTCTTATTTTAACTAGGTATTGTTTCTGTATATTTGAGCATTCCAACTGTTATTGCCTTCTAAATTTTAGTGCCTGGGGCAAACCCCTGATCGCCTTGCTCTTGTTATAGTTTTGACTATGGAGACCCAACAGCAACATGGTCATACTGCGCCCATCATAAAATTTCATTCCATTTGTCTTCTTTAATTATGAGACAGTAAATAGAGAAAATAAATTGTTTAATTTTGGATCTATCATGAAAAGAGATTAAAAATATCTCATTTATTTTGGGGGGTTGTTAGAAACAAAATCAATGCACTCCAAAAAGTCATGATGAATTTTCAGTACAAACTTCAGTCACTCACAATGATGGGGAGAACAAATGTTTGCCAACTTATCTCACTGGTATGTTTTCTCATTGAACTTTCTTATGTATGATGCCATTAACACTGCCTGGAATATGAGTGAGTGAAACTCAATAAAATACCTTCTGAGAGCTCTTGGATCTCAAAATAACTTGCCAACATCAATGAGTGTAAAGATGGATTAAGATATATGCTACTGGGAAAGTAATATTCTCCACTTGTGGACATTTAGATGGAATGTAGAAATTGTTGTTCAAATCATTGAATAAAAATATTACCATCATCCACTTCTCAGCAAATGTACCTTGACTTGTTAATTGCCTAGATGCTTGCTATTAATAATTGAAGATCTGAATGCACTCTTACTGTGTAATCCAATTCCACGGTTCCTATCCAGGGTAATATGAACAAGCACATTTCTCAGGAGGAAACGGAACACTGCATTAAAGGGAAAAAATGAAAACTTCTGGAAATGAACAGAAGGAAGCAATATTATGCAGAAATAGGGAGGAGAGTTACAAGATAGGTGAAATATATGCATCAAAAGTGAAAAAGACTGGAGCACTCCTGTTTTTGTTTTACCAGTGATTGATATGAGAGCGGAAAACAAAATAAAGCAAAAATGGGCTAGGAGAATGCCTTATTTCTGGGTCTCAGTTCCTTTAATTATAAAGTGAAGGAGTTGAACCTGGCAGCCTCTAAGTTGCCTCCTGTCTCAGACATTATATAATTATTTATCAGAAAGGCAAGTGATGATTACCTACATTACTTATCAATCTGGCCCTAGATGATTGAAAGTAGCAAGGTATGGTAGTTAGAAACTTAAAGTCAAGAAAATAGATTCAAATCATGCCTGATAAACTTACTAGCTGGTGTCCCTGACTGAGTCTCATGTCTTGTGGTCTGGTCTTTATTAATAATATAAGAAGGAAGAAATAAATAAATTCTAAGGCACCATGACCACTCAGAAATTTGCAATTCTATAATTATAGATCAAACAAATATAATCATTTTTCCTGTTCTATCCATGTTGTCCTAGTCAAGTAAGGGCTCCTAGATTACACAGTGGATAGACTGCCAGGCCTGGAGTCAGGAAAACTCATCTTCAATACTTACTAATTGGATGACCCTGAGCAAGTCACACTACGTTGTTTATCTCAGTTTTCTCATCTGTAAAATGAACTGGAGAAGATAATGTTAAACTACTCCAGTATTTTCTCCAAGAAAATTGCGAATGGAGATATGAAGACTCAGACATGATTGAAAAATAACAACCAGTCAACAAATTTTGTTAAGCACAATGTGCCAAAGACTATACTAAGTGCTGGGAAAAGAAAGAAAAACAAAAATATGGTCCAAATCTTCAAGGAATACTCATTTTGCTGGCACAATTAGAGGAAGCATGGTGTGGTAGACAGAATGACCTGGATCAAATTGCACCTGAGATACTTACTACTGATTTGACCCTGAGCTAGTTTTTACAATTTTTTGGTCTCTTTATCATCTCTAAACTGAATAGATTCTTAAACTGACTAGCTTACTAGCTGGATGTCCCTACATGAGTCTCATATCAATAATTTTTATCAATAATATAAGAAGGTTGGAGTACAAACTCTAAGGCAACATGACCACTCAGAAATTTGCAATTGTATTATTATAGAAAAATAAAATAAGGAGTTATTTCTCCTCTTCTATCTATGTTGAATGATCTCTGAAGTCTTTTTAAGCTCTGTATCTATGATTTTATGGCCATATAATGAATGAAGACTTCCCTGAGATTAGCCAAGACAGGAGACTCATGTAGACATTTGCAAGCAGTTTTCAAATGGCACCCAAATGAGTTAAGGCTTTAGGTGCCATTTAATCTAACCCATACACAAAAGAATCCGCATTATAACATATCCAATAAGTAGTTGTCCATGCCCTGCATAACTACTGTGAGTCAGAATAAGACCTCAGATGACTCAGGGATAAGATTACAGAGATGAGCTTCTATGTTTCATCTACACCTATTCTAAGCAGTGAAACTAAAGAAAGGAATCTACATCTAACACCAGGCAAGTGTCATCTTAAATCATGTATGCTGCTGACAAGATCATTTGGAGCACCATCTTCATATGGCATCATCAAACCCACAATCAAGATTTCTGTATCAAGGATCCTGCTGATCTCTAAAAACATAAAGAGAGCAAAAATAGAATCCCTGTACTATAAGTCTATCTGGGAAGTGACAGCATAATAGAATTATATCTTGAAGGGAATCTAGAAATTATGTGGTTTAAGTCTATCTTTTTACAGATGAAAAAACTGAGGTGAAAGAAGCTGAAGTGACTTTCCCAGACTTAAAGATAGTAAGTCACAGAAGTAAGATTCAAATTCAAATGCTCTGATGTATCTGAGAATGATGGAGTTGTTAACAATGCAAAGCTCAGAATTGGGATTTGCATATTAAAGGACACATAAAATATAAATCTAATGCATTCATGGAGTTGGTAATTAAATCCATGGGAGCTAATGAGGTTATAAGGAAAAGGAGTAGAAAGAAAGAAGAGATAAAAGCCAAAATATTTTATAATTTAATTGAAGCATTATTTTGAAAGTTACTCATGTTCTTCTAACTTCCAAATCTTTTTAGTAACCTTTTTTGATGTACTTGCTAAATTTCATATTGTTAGCCATTGTTTCCTCCTAAGTATTATCTCCTTTCCAGGTTTTTTGTGACACAAAAGTCTGATCTCTCAATTTCCTTTGCTCCTTTACTATCCAGGAAGGAAGGAAAGAAGATGGGAAGGAAGGAAGAAAAAAGCAAAGAAGGAAGGAAGGAATAGAGAGGAGGAAAAGAGAAAAAAGGAGGGATGGGGGAAAAGGAGGGAGGGAGGAAGGCAAGGAGTAAGGAAGAAAAAGAATGATTAATTACAGAGAGAAATTTATCTATATGTAAATATCATGTTATCTTTATATTGACTGTCCCTATATTTATATATTTACTTTTATCCTTAAAGTGGGGATAGTTTTATTCTTTATACCTATTTTCCAGCATACAGCATAAACACTTAATAAATATTTGTTGATTGACAAATGAGACAGGGTCTTTGTCATTAAGGAGATTACAGTATCAAATGTGAAATAATTAAAGTACACAAGTAATTAATTCAAGTGCCAAGAGCTATATGAGTTAGTCGATTTGAGTTTGAGATACTTCAAAGATATCCAAATAGACATTTTCATTATGTGTTTGAAACTATGTGTCTTTAATTCAGGAGAGAAATTAAAAGTCAGGTGATATAAATTTAGAAACTAATTTTGTAGATGTGATAGTGCATTCCTTTGGAGTGGAAGATTACCAAAGGGAAAAATATGGAGAAAGACTAGAATTGCTAAGAGGAAAGAGGACAGAACCTTGCCTTTAGTAGTTAGTAAGAGGAAAAACAAGGAAGATAAAGAAGGAACAGAGCTGTAGGAGGAGAAACTCTATTATCATAGAAATCAAAAGATGTGAAAATTTAAATGTGATTGATTTGACAATGGTCAAAAAAGAAGAAATGTGAAACTTAGTATGTGGTTCTGAGACCATCAGGAGAGCAGTTTTAGTTAATTGCATGGTTTGAAGCTAGGTTACATGTAGTTAAGTAATGAATAGAATGGTAAAGAAGGGGAGGGAGCAAGTGGTGAACACTTATTCTAGAAGTATGAATCAAATGCAAAATACGAGTCATTGAAACACCATTCTACTTCCTAGAAGTTAACTGTGAAATAAGGAAGGAAAATGGCCTAATAAATAAAATTAAAAAGAATTTGAAATGTTTAAGAAAGGTAAAATAATCTGAGATTTAAACACTGATGACAGAAAAAAAGAAAAGCTAAATGGGATCACACCTAAATGTCATAAGCATCTGTGGTTTCCTTGATATAAGCATACATTCAACTGTGGCAGTTTATAACCAGAACAAATCTTTAGTTGTTTTAACCCTTTCATCTTTGTAGCTTCCATTTTCTTCCCTTTTCTCCTGATTGGTGACTGCCCACTATTTCAGATAGACTCCAGTCTCATTTTACTCCCCATCCATAGATATCTTATCCATCCATGTATTCATCATCAGAAAAATCATTTTTGTTAAGAGGCAACTCTTGATAAGTTGCTGTGGCTAAAACTATCTTTTCTAGAGAAACTTTTTGTTGATAGATCTCTACAAGCTTAACAGGGCTGATAAAGAAAATGGAATTATAATCCATCATATTGGTCCACATACTAATTTGTCTAAGGTCAATTATGTGCCATAATAAGAAATCATAAAGAAGGAATGGAAGAATTGGATCTCATTTTGTTTCTTACTTCTTTATTCTACTCATATTTACATGACTGAGGTCTAAGAACTATGAGACTTAGATAAGAGCCCAGGTGATAACTAGCATGAAATTAATTCCTTTAAATGATCTCTGATTCAGAATCTTAGCTCAATAAAATTCTACTTGCTTCTTGGCTACAAAGGGAGACACAATCATTGTTATCATCATATATAATTCATTCTCCAGAACGTATTTTGCATCATATATGCTTTCTTGTCAGCAATGCCCAAGAACTAACAAAAAAATGGAACACACATATTCATAATTTTAAAGTAGGGTGACCTACCAGATATCATTTGAGTGTGTTTCCTCAAAAAGGGGACTCTAACAAAAGCTCATATGCTTGGTAATGGCTGCATGCCTACCATCATTGACCTAAAGATATCTTGAAATCATTAAATTCTCAGCTTTTCAAAGAAGCTAGTATCAAGTCAGTAGAATTAAAAAAAAAGAATATAGAACAATTAAATAAAATACCTCAACCTAAAAGTGTCTAAAAATGAAGATTACAAGGACATATACAAATAATTCTATAAACTAATGTAGCATTGACAACAGCTAAGATGTATACATATATCATTACTACAACTATCTTTTAAATAATACATATATTAATATATAAATACCCAATATAGATAGAATTCTTGAAATGTTTTATAGACATATTTATGTGCAATTTTTATCATAAAACTAATCAAATATGAACAATTCAATACAAATAGAATGCATTAAACATATGCTATATGCAAGGCACTGTTATGTTCTGGAGTTTATGAAAACAAATGAAATATTTCTTGCTTTACTAATTTACTATAGTCGTGCAGATCTTCCCCTCTCCATTCCCTCTAGAATTCTGCTACTCAGAAAGCTTGAAGATCTTCAGTGCCTGAAGCAGAGGTTTCTTGCCACTGCCCCTGAGTTATAGAGAGGAGTCAAATTAGTATAATGTGAATTTATGTAAAGTCACAAGAATCTATATAATTCATGTCCTCATAGAATTAACATGTTATTAGAGATGTGCAATATGTATGTGATAAATGCACAAATAATAATTGAGAAGGGGGAGCACTATTAAACTAGAAAAGATGTTTTGGAAACTGGCCTGATAATATTTAACAATTAATTACACATGCAGAAGTAAAGAAAAATGCCTGAGTTGAGAATAGTTTCAAGGTTGCATATCTAAGTGACAAGATTGATGTCCTCAAAAAAATGGAGAAGTTTAAAGGGAGATTAGTGTTAGAGGGCAAAAGAATGAGGCCTGTTTAAGTCACATATCATTTTATATATCTATTAGATGTGCAGTTGGAGACATCCAAAAAGCAGTTAGTGATCTCAAAAAAAAAAAAAAACTCTGTATCTAGATAAGGGATAGCCATATAGATCTGGGAGTCACCTACATGGAGAACATTCTTTTCAAGAATGTGTTCCTCAATAAAAACATCATGACTTGCTATTATTCTATGATGTAAAAGATCACAGATGTCCATGTTAAGATCTCCTTCCTGTCTACATAATAGCCAAACTGCATTGAATTGAGTGAAGTCACAAGCAAAATGCACTCAACAATGAGGATTACAGCAGAAATCCCTTTATCAAAGAAAATTCCAAGGCATTGAGGCCATTGTTTAATTCCAATAGAATATATAGGAATCTTCTTGTGGGATTTCCAACATTCTTTTTATAAGGATAAACATTTAATTGAACTCATGAAAGCTGATGACATCACTAATAGAAAAATAAGGAAAAAAAAAGAATAATCAAAATGGAGAATGATCTTCATGGTTGAATTTAGAGGAATAATTATCTTGGGTGTTGCAAGGATTATAACTCCACCAATAGCAGCTATTTATCTTTTAACTGTTTTATTACAAGCTGCAGGTCTATGTCAAACCCTTTTATGTGACTATCAGTTCTGCCTTTATGAGAAGCAGTTCTATAGACAGTTGTTATTTGTATGCCTTCATTGATAGTTGGACTGTTTTACTTTGCCCTCATCTGACAAATCTGAGGTATTTTGTTTAGCTTTTACTTCCATTTTTATGGGGAATATCCATATAATATAGACCTATAATCATTCTAATCTGTAATTCTTATTTTGTGATAATTAAAATAAAATATCAGATTCATCAACTTGTAATACATGTAAGCACAAAGCAGGAGAAAAGATTTCAGGACGTGTTGTAAGGAACACAGGTGTGATTAACACTAAGACAGCTCCACTGTACTCTAATTTCCTTATCACAATATCTGAGTCATTATGAAGAATAAACAAAAGAACACAAACATAGGGAAAGTCATTCAGTAAGGACAAATTCTAAGAGCTATGCTCTTACAAGAAAAGATTTTTGCCTTGTCCTCTTGTTTTCCTTCCCCTCAAAAAAATTCTACAATCCCAGTAAAACAGCTCATTGGAAAACATTATACTTGTAATACTGGGTATAGTTGCTATTATCTACTGTCTGTTTTGGGGGGAAAGGAAGAAAGAAGATAATGGAAAGAGAAAATAAAAAGGACAGAGAGAAGAAGAGGAAGAATAAAGGAGTAGGGATAAAGACAGGAGAGATAGAGAAAAGAGAGACTCAGACAGAAATAGAAAAGAGAAAGGGACTAAAACAGGGAGTTATACTCAAAATGTATTTAATAAATATGTTTTTGTGAATGAATAAAGGAATAATAATTAATTGTTGTGACCTAAAGGGTGTCAGCTTTCAACTCAACAAAGCAAGTATGTTAGGATGCTTAGAGTTGTCTAGCATTAGAATGGTTATTTCATAAAAGATTAACCTCACTTTTCAGCTATTATACAATCATAGATTTAGAATTGACTTGGACCTCTTTTGTTCCCTCTTTTGACATTTAACATCTTTGAGCCTCACTTTTCTCAAGTGAATTGAACATATAGAAGCAGGATTTTATTCCATCCTTTACCTTCAAATATGTCATTCTTCTACTATGAAACAGACCTTGAGGTATATTCTGACTTTGACTCTAAAATTCTAGAACTATAAAAGCATAACATCAGGTGATGTTATAAATACAAATCTTGGCCTCCTGAGGGTTGAAAATAACAACATTTAGGAACATTTGCATTATTTGCTTTTTTCCTACAAGATACAAAGGAAATAAATGAAAACTAAAATAAATTAATGAAATGGGAGAAAAAGAAAAAAATAAAATAAAAGGAAACAACCAAGGAATAAAAAGAAAAGGAAAGAATCCAATGGCTAAATGGAAGTAAAATTCATCTGAGTACCTAGGGGCATAGTGGGCACAAAAAGGGACTGATTTAAGAAAAGTCATACAGATTTAAAGCTCTAAAAGATGGAAATTACATGGACATATGGAAAAAGTTCTATAAAATTAAAAACAGACTTAGAATATCTATATACATACTGACAACAACTATCTTTAAAATGGTATCCATATGAATATCCAATTATAGGATCAGGAGTCAGATTGAGCTGTTGACATGATTTTATAGATGTTATAATGGAAAAAAGTCACATTAGAGGAAATGGTAATTTATTTGTGAATATGTTGCATCATGATTAAGGATTTTCTGCTTTCAGAGATAATCAGTATTTTTGACTAGAATTAAAGCTAGTTATGCAGAAATGATGATGAATGAAATCCTGAATTGAAATATTTACTGTAAAAATATTCACTTATTTTTAAATAAAATAATTTTCCCTCTGTCTCTCTTTATTCTAGTGTTATGTTCATTTTCAATCTTGATGAACTGACCTCCTTATTCCAGTCACAATGGATCTTTGACAGTTTAAAGATTAGAGCAATTGAAGAACCGTGAAAAATGCACAATTGGTTATTAACATATCAAAAGGCAGTCCCTACTAGATGATTATAGTTTGAAAACTCATACACCATGTAGTCTATCACCTATTACATACTCAAAATAGTGACTGTCTTTTTCAGTTCATCTGCAATTGTTACATTGACATATACTCTAAATCTTTCTTCCTTTCTCTCTCATTTCTCTTTCCCTCCTCCTCTTCATCTATGCCCTTCACTTTACTATTTCCATTTTTTCTTTTAATTTCACCCACTTCAAAATTTCACCAAGTCTGTTATCTCATTGAGAAATATTTAATTTTGGATATTTTCTCTTATATAGGTTTTTATGATACTGTTCTCTCTTGGGTTTTCTATCACACTTGGTTTTTTCACACTTCAGATCCATATTTCTCCCATTAACTGTTGATATGTTCAAGGATGCATTGGTAAACATTTCACATGCAACTTTCCTAAAAAAAATTGTACATGTGATATACCTTTAAGTTTAATATCATTATTAATATTTTGCCATTATGGTCTTCAGTCTAGACAGTCAACAAAATAATAAATCAAGTCCTGATTTGGAGTAGTTACTAATTTCCAAATTTTCAGTTCACATGGAAAATTTAACAATTGGTTTTCCAAAGATGATTTGAACTGGTTCCAGCATATCCCTGGGTATATCCAGGAGTCTTTATGGGGGCTTTCTTCTTTTACTCCTACATTTTCTGTCTAGATGAACTTTTTAACTTATGTGGTTATTTATTTTCCATTATACATACAGTTATACATATTTATTGGTTGGTTGTTGCCCTTTGTTCTCAAAGGGAACCAAAATGACATCCCTATATTACAGTCATGTGACAATGTCTGCCAATGGCTGATCAGAACAACATAAACATGGAGTGCTCTACCAAGGTAGGACACAAATAATACCTTTGAACATTTGGAGTATATTCTAACTTTGCACATCTCTCATTTCCCCTGAGCCAATTCAATTTTGTTTTACTCATAGATTTCAGTTACCTTCTCTGATAAGGGCACAACATGCTGGGAGGTCCAATGCCCTCTAGTCATACAATCAATTCTAAATATATTCAGATAGACCTTGAGAATGTCCTTGTTTTACTTTTTCTGTCAAGTGAACTTACTCATCACATTCAAAACTTCTCCATTCGTTGTAACTGATAATTCCAAATATGGATGATGTGATGCTGGCTGATGGAGTACATGTATTTTCTTGGTATTAATTGTTAAACTTACATTAGCACAAGCACCAGATAGCCTATCCATACTTTGTTCCATTTCAACTTCAAAGACTACATTAAGTGTACAATCATCTGCAAATAAAAAATTATGCATCATACTTTAGTTTTGCCTCATAGTTTTTCGAGATGAAAAATTTAACATCAGTCTGATAGCTAATCTTGATGCCATATTTATTGTCATTTAAGGCATTTGACAACATGACTAAAAACATCACACTAAAAAGCATTCAGAAAGCACAAAGTCTTGTTTCACTCCACTGATAGTGGAGTGTGAGAGGAAAGTGTGAGAGCATCATCTATTGTCCAGAACGTGGACAAGCATGCCATTGTGAAATTGCCATATAATAGTGATGAAATTTTCTGAGGAAACAAATTTTGATGTGATTTTCCATACACCCTCATAAATTATAGAATTGAAGATCTTGGTCAAATCTACAAAGGTTGTGTACAGACCTCTGTTCTGCTCCTGGTATTTCTCCTGGAGTTGTCAGGTGGCAAACACTGTAGTAACTATTGTTGATGTCTTCTGAAGACATGACTCCTCTGACCTTCTCTCAAATCAACAGCAACTTAAGCCTCTGAACGGATTTTGGAGTCAAAGCACCCTAAATACTTGGAGTACAACACAGTCCTGGAAGTAGTTACTTTGGAAGAGCTTTGGAACAGGTCAGTTTCAGTCGGGCAGGGGACAGTTTGACAAAGTCAGACAGCAACTGTGGGAGACAGGGCAGGAAGCCGGGTCGAGATACAGAGTGGCAGATCCTAAGCACCTGGAAAGCTTCTGTGAGTCTCTTAGGCAACTCTGCCCTGGTTGCAAGCAGGTGATTTGGCAGATCTGCCTTTTATAAAAGGTAGATTGTAAACCACTGAGAAACCTGGACCTGGCCCCAATTGCCCAACACCAGAAGCCAATCATTGGAACTTCTCAGGGCAAATTAAAGCAGCTGTCCTTCCTTGCTTTGAACAAGCCTCAAGCTTTAAAAAATGTATAAAAACAACAACAAAAAAACCTCACCATAGACAGCTTTTATGGAGAGAGAAAACAGACCTCAGATCCTGAGGGGCCTAAAGGTAAAGCATCTCCAGAGGAAGCCACAAAGGAATGCATGAGCTAGTCCCCATTTCACAAGGCTTTCCTGGAAGACTGCAAACAAGTATTTTAAAAGAGAGCTAGAAGAAAAAATGAGGAAGTGAAATGAGATCATTGCAAGAAGAATATAAAGCCCTACAAAAGAGATATGGAAAAGACACCAATTAACTGAAAAACAAACTTGGTGAAATGAAAAAAGTATGCAATGAACAAATTGGCCAATTACAAAAGGAGCTAAAAAGGTAACTGAAGAAAAACTGAAGAAAAACACATTAAAATTAGAATTGAACAAATGGAAAGGAATGAATCAATAAGACTTCAAGAATCAGTTAAACAAAAAAAGTGAAAAAATAGAAAAAAATATGAAATATCTCCTAGGAAAAACAACTGACCTGGAAAAATGGATCTAGGAGAGACATTCTAACGATTATTGGACTTCCTGAAAACCATGATGAAAAAAAGAACCTAGACACTATCTTAAAGGAAATTATAAAATAAAACTGCACTGATGTTTTAGAATCAGAAAGTAAAATCACCATCCAAAGAATTCACAGATTATCTCCTGAAAGAGACCCCAAAATTAACCCCCAAGGAATATTGTGGCTAATTTTCAGGACTATTGTACCAAGGAAAAGATATTGCAAACAGCTAGAAAGAAACAATTCAAATACCAAGGAAGTATAATTAGAATCACCCAGGATTTGTCACCTTCCACATTAAAGTATTGGAGGGCCTGGGATCAGATATTCTGAAAGGCAAAGGAACTTGAATTACAGCCAAGAATAAGATATCCATCAAGAATGAGTATTATCTTCCAGGGAAGAAGATGGACATTTAATGATATAGGTGAATTTCACCTATTTCTAATGAAAAAAACAGATCTGAATAAAAAATTTGACCTCCAAGCACAGAACTCAAAAGAAGCATAAAGAGGTAAAAATGAAAGAACCCTTAAGAACTATATTTCTATTATGGGTATACTTAGGGAATGGGGGTATAATTTGATTTTACGTTGATAATATGAAAAAATAACTAGAGGTGGAAGGGTAATCACACTGAAAAAAAAGAAGAAAAAGGAGGTAAAATAAGGTTTAAAAAAGGAGGTAAATCTAAGGTAAAATCTCATGAAGAGGCAAAGAAAACCTAATATAATTTAGGGAAAGAAGGGAGGGTGATGAGCATTGTGTGAATCTTAATCTCATCAGATTGGTCTCTAAAATAGTATCAGACTCATTTGATTTCACAGAGAAACTTGTCCCTCTTGATAGGGAAGTGGAGGGAAAGGAGGAAAAAGAAGGAAAAGACTAATAAGAAGAGAAAAAAGAAGAATTAGGGGAAAGGTATAAAAAAGGCAGAGGGGCTCTAAAAGGGGAGAGCTGTTTGAGGGAGGTGGTTATCAAAAGCAAAATACTGGGGAAGGGGGAAGGGAGAAAGGGGAAAGGAAAAAGAAAAGCATAACTGGGTAAATAAAATGGCAGCAAATACAGAATTTTAACTTTGAATGTGAATGGGATGATCTAATTAAAAGAGATAAGGAAGGAAACTATATTTTACTAATGGATACCATAGGTAATGAAGCAATATCAATACTAAACATATATGCACCAAATGGTATAGCATCTAAATTCCTAGACAAGAAGTTAAGAGAGATGTAAGAAGAAATAGAGAGCAAAATTATACTACTGGGGGATCTCAACCTTGCTCTTTCAGAATTAGATAAATCAAACCACAAAATAAATAAGAAAGAAGTTAAAGAGGTAAACAAAGTGTTAGAAAAGTTAGGTATGATAGATCTTTGGAATAAATTGAATGGAGACAGAAGGGAGTTTACTTTTTTCTCAGCAGTTCATGGAACTTATATAAAAATTGACCATGTTTTAGGACATTAAAACCTCAAAATCAAATAAAGAAAAGCAAAAATAGTAAATGCATCTTTTTCAGATCAAAATGCAATAAAAATCACATGCACTTTAAGGCCAGGAGAAAATAGACCAAAAGGTAATAGGAAATTAAATAATCCAATCCTAAAGAATGAATGTGTGAAAGATTGTGGCATAGACACAATCAATAATTTCACCCAGGACAATGACAATAATGAGACAACACACCAAAGTTCACTTTTAGAGCTATCACAAATACTAAAAGTTCTTGGTGTCATAGTTCTAAGTTTTAGAACTTAGATATTCCAAAAAACAAAGGAACTTGGAATGTAGGCAGGAATAAACTACCTCATTAAACTGAGCATTTTCTTTCAGGGAAGAAGATGGACATTCAATGATATAGGTGAATTTTACCTATTTCTAATGAAAAGATCAGAAATGAACAAAAAAAATTGAACTCCCAAGAAACAAAAAAAGTTAAAAATGACAGAACTCTTGAGAATTATATTTTTATTAATGGTATACTTAGAAAGTGTGGGTATAATTTAATTTTATCATGATAATATTAAAAAGAAACTAGATTTGGAAAGGATATCATAATGAAAGAAGGGGAAGAACAAAATAAGTTAAGGGAAATTACATCTCAGAAAAAGGCAAAGAAGACTTATTATAATTGAGGGAAAGAAGGGGGCAGATGAGCATTGTGTGACTCTTACTCTTATCATATTTGGCCATAAGAGAGAATGTCAGATATATTTTATATCACAAAGAAACTTGTCTCACCTTATAGGGAAGTAGAAGGGAAAGCGGAAAGAAAGGAGAAAAACTAATAGAAAGGAAACCAGAAGAATTAGGGGAAGGGTGTAAGGGTGAGCACTGTTTGAGGGAGGTGGTCGTCAAAAGCAAAATACTGAGGAGGAGTGAAGGGAGAAAGGAAAGAAAAAAGCATAACTTAGGGTAAATAAGATGGCAGCAAATACAGAATTTTAACTTTGAATGTGAATGATATGAACTCTCCCATAAAACAGAAGCAGATAGCAGATTGGTTTAAAAGTCAGAATCTTACAATATATTGTTTACAAGAAACACATTTAAAGCATAGTGATACATATAGAGTGAAGTCAAAGGGCAGGAGCAAAATCTATTATGCTTCAAGTGAAGCAAAAAAAGCAGAGGTAGCAATCCTGATCTCAGATCAAGTAAAAGCAAATATAAATCTAATTAAAAGAGATAAGGAAGGAAACTATATTTTACTAAAGAGGACCATAGATAATGAAGCAATATAAATATTAAACATGTATACACCAAGTGGTATAGTAGCCAAATTCCTAGAGGAGAAGTTAATAGAGTTGGAAGATGAAAAATATATAATAATGGGGGATCTCAACTTTGCTCTATCAGAGTAAGGTAAATTGAACCACAAAATAAATTTAAAAAAAAAACAAGTTAAGGAAGTAAACCAAATGTAAGAAAGTTTAGATATCAAATCTAATGCAGAAAGGCAGAAATAGTAAATGCATTTTTTCACATCATGATGTAATAAAAATCACATGCATTATAAAACCAGGGGAAAATAGACCAAAAATTAACTGGAAATTAAATAATGTAATGCTAAAGAATGAATGAGTGAAACAGCAAATCATGGACACAATAAATAATTTCGTCCAATAGAATGGCAATAGTGAAACAGCATTTCAAAATTGGTGGGATGCAGCTAAAGCAATTATAAGGGGAAATTATATATCTCTAAATTCTTACTTGCATAAAATAGAGGAAGAGAAGATCAATTAATTGGGCTTACAAGTAAAAAAGAAGGCAAGAAAAAGAATGAATTAAAAACCCTCAATTAAATACCAAATTTGAAATTCTGAAAATAAAATGGGAGATTAACAAAATTGAAAATAAGAAAACCATTGCATCAATAAATAAAACTAAGTCGGTTTTATGAAAAAAAACCACTAAATAGATAAACCTTTAGTTAATTTGATTAGAAAAAGGAAAGAAGAAAATCAAATTGTTAGTGTCAAAACTGAAAAAGAACTTTCATGCAATGAAAAGGAAATTAGAGCAATAATCAGGAGCTTTTTTTACCCAACTATATGCCCATAAATTTGATAATCTAAATAAAATGGAGGAATATCTATAAAAATATATATTGCCCAAGTTAACAGAAGAGGAATTAAATTATTTAAATAGTCCCATTTTAGAAAAAGAAATTAAACTATGTATTAATCGGCTCCCTAAGAAAGAATCTCCAGGGCCAGATGGATTTACATATGAATTCTACCAAACTTTCAAAGAAAAATTAATTTCAATATCTATATAAACTATTTGAAGAAAAAAAGGGAAAGAAGGTATTTTACCAAATTCCTTTTATGATACAGATATGATGCTGAAATCTAAACCAGGTAGAGTGAAAACAGAGAAAGAAGACTATAGACCAATTACCCTAATGAATCAAAAATCTTTTTTTTTCTTTATTAAAGCTTTTTATTTGCAAAACATATGTATGGGCAATTCTTCAACATTGATCCTTACAAAGCTTTCTGTTACAAAATTTTCTCCTCTATTCCCCATCCCTCTCTTAGATGGCAGGAAATCCATTAAATGTTAATTATGTTAAATACTTGACAAATTGAATATATGTATACATATTTCTACACATCATTTTTGTGCAAGAAAACTTGTATCTACAAGAAAAAAATCAGAGAAAGGAAAAACAATGCAAGCTAATACCAATAGAGTGCATGAAAATGTTATGTTATGGTCCACATTTCATATCCTTCTCTCTGGGTGTATATGGCTTCCTTCAGTGAATAATTCGAAGTGGTTTGAAGCATTTCATTGTTGAAGAGAGCCATCCATCAAAACTGATCATCATATATTAATGTTGTTGCCGTGTATAATGATCTAGTTCTGCTCAATTCGCTCAGCATCAGTTCATGCAAGACTCTCCAGGCCTCTCTGAAATCATCCTGATGGTCGTTTCTTATAAAGCAATAATATTCCATAACATTCATATACCATAATTTATTCAGCCATTCTCCAATTGATGGGCATCTGTTCAGTTGCCAGTTTCTAGCCACTACAAAAAGGGCTGCCACAAACATTCTTGAATATGTGGGGCTCTTTCCTTCCTTTTAAATCTCTTTGGGATATAAGCTCAATAGAAACACTGCTGGGTCAAAGGGTATGCACAGTTTGATAACTTTTTGAGCATAGTTCCAAATTGCTCTATAGAATGGCTAGATCCATTCACAGTTCCACCAACAATGTATCAGTGTTACAGTTTTCCCATCATCCCCACCAACATTTGTCATTTTGATATAAAAATCTTAAATAAAATATTAGCGATGAGATTACAGAAAGTAACCCCCAGGATAATACACTATGACCAAGTAGGATTTATACCAGAATGCAGGAAAACTATCAGCATAATCAACTATATTAATAACCAAACCAACAAAAATGTATGATTATCTCAATAGATGCAGAAAAAGCATTTGATAAAATCCAACACTCATTCCTATTAAAAACATTAGAGTTTATAGGAATAAATGAGCTTTTCCTTAAAATAATAAGTAGCATCTATTTAAAACTATCAGCAATAATCATATGTAATGAGGACAAATTAGAATCATTCCCAATAAGATCAGGAGTGAAACAAGGCTGCCCACTGTCATCATTACTATTCACTATTGTATTAGAAATGCTAGCTTTGGCAGTAAGAGAAGAAAAAGAGATTAAAGGAATTAGAGTAGGTAATGAAGAAACCAAATTATCACTTTTTGCAGATGATATGATGGTATAATTAGAGAACTCTAGGGAATCAACTAAAAAATTACTAGACACAATTCACAACTTTAGCAAAGTTGCAGGATACAAAATAAATCCTCATAAATCAGCAGCATTTTTATATATTACCAATAAAGTTCAGCAGCAAGAGATACAAAAAGAAATTCCGTGCAAAATAAATGTGGACAGTATAAAATATTTGGGAATCTCTCTGCGAAGGGAAAGTCAGGAATTATAGGAACTAAACTACAAAGCACTTTCCATACAAATAAAGTCAGATATAACCAGTTGGAAAATATGAAGTGCTCATGGGTAGGCCGAGTGAATATAATAAAAATTACAATACTACACAAATTAATTAACTTTTTTAGTGCCGTACCAATCAAACTCCCAAGAAATTATTTTACAAGTCTAGAAAAAATAGTAGCAAAGTTCATCTAGAAGAACAAAAGGTCAAGAATTTCAAGAGAATTAATGAGAAAAAAGCTGATGAAAGTGGCCTAGTTTTGCCAAATCTAAAACTATATTTTAAAGCAGTGGTCATCAAAGCCATTTGGTACTAGCTAAAGAGTAGTCAATCAGTGAAAAAGGATATGATCACAGGACAAACTAGGCAATAACTATAGTGATCAAGTATTTGACAAACCCAAAGACCTCTTCTTTTGGGATAAGAACTCACTATTTGCCAAAAACTTCTGAGAAAATTGGAGACTAGTATGGAAGAAAATAGTACTTGGCCCCCGCGTAACACCACATACCAAGATAAGATCTAAATGGGTTCATGATTTAGACATAAAAAAGTGATATTATAAGCAAACTAGAAGAACATAGTATAGTTTAACTCTCAGATCTGTGGAGAAGAAAGGAATTTGTGTCCAAAGAAGAACTGGAACTCTTTTTTTTTTAATTTTATTTTATTTGCAAAACATATGTATGGGTAATTCTTCAACATTAAACCTTACATAGCTTTCTGTTACAGATTTTTCCCCCCAACTCCCCACCCCTACCCTAGATGGCAGGATATCCACTATGTGTTAATTATGTTAAAATATTTGGCAAATCAAATGTATGTATACATATTTCCAAACTTATCATTGTTGTGCAAGAAAAATCGTATCTACATAGAAGACATATCAGATAAAGGAAACACAATGTAAGCAAACATCAATCAAGAGTATGAGAATGTTTTGTGGTCCACATTTCACATCCCTCTCTCTGGGTGTATATGGCTTTCTTCACTGCACAATTGGAAGTGGTTTGAAACATTTCATTGTTGAAGAGAGCCATGTTCATCAGAATTGATTGTCATATAGTATTGTTGTTGCCGTATATAATGATCTCCTGGTTCTGCTCATTTCACTCAGCATCAGTTCATGCAAGTCTCTCCAGGCCTCTCTGAAATTGTCCTGATAGTCGTTTCTTACAGAACAATAATATTCCATGATATTCATATACCATAATTTGTTCAGCCATTCTCCAATTGAAGGGCATCTATTCACTTTCCAATTTCTAGCCAACACAAAAAGGGCTGCCACAAACATTCTTGGACATGTGGGGCCCTTTCCTTCCTTCATTATTTCTTTGGCATATAAGCCAAATAGAAATGCTGCTGGGTCAAAGGGTATGCACAGTTTGATAACTTTTTGAGCATAGTTCCAAATTGCTCTCCAGAATAACTTGATCCGTTCAGTTCTCCACCAACAATGCATCAGTGTCCCAGCTTACCCACATCCCCTCCAACATTCATCGTTATCTTTTCCTGACATTTTAACCAATCTGACAGGTGTGTAGTGGTACCTCAGTGTTGTCTTGATTTGCATTTCTCTGATCAGTAGTGATTTGGAGCACTGTTTCATATGACTACAAATAGTTTTAATTTCATCCTCTGAAAATTGTCTGTTCATATCCTTTGACCATTTATCGATTGGAGAATGGCTTGAATTTTTATAAATATGAGACAATTCTCTAT
>JAJPUD010024349.1:0-18849 GCA_023553655.1 Myrmecobius fasciatus | reverse complement strand
GGGGGTGGCACAGGGAGGGGAGGCAGAGGGGCTGGCACAGGGAGGGGTGGTAGGAAATCTCTTTACCAAAACAAAAGTGCCATTTCTCCCTAAATCCCTCATTGAGTCTTTCTTTCCTGGACATGCTATTTCCCTATTAGAGAGTCCTGGGTCTGCCCCTCTTACTGCTGCCCCACAGCCCCCCAACCCTCACCAGGGCTGTCCATCCCTGGGCAATTTCCGTACTGGATCCACTCACTCTCTGATCCTGGCTGAAAAGGAAGGCTTCCTGCTGAGAGTCCCTGGGCGCCCCAGGGCCACGGCCCTGTCGGGCATCAGCACCACCACCTGGGGCTTCTGAACAAAGACCAGGCCATTGTGCACCCCCACATGCAGCCTCCGTTCCTGAATCGTGATTGTCTTCCCCTCCAAGGTGCCGCTATCCTGCAAGAGAAAAGAGCCCACGTGGTCCACCAAGGAAACAAGGGTGCCCTGAGCACGGCCTCCAGGGGAGACCAGGACTTTTCTAGGACCCTTAAGCATTTCCTGGGTTCTCAGGAAAATCTAGGCCCAGTGACCTGAGGCAGCTCTCCCGCTTCAGGCTCTTCTCAGGAGAGCTCTGCACAACCTGAGGGGTCCCCGCCTCTTTGTTGTAGCTACAGTTCAGTCACTTCAATCAGGCCCGGCTCCTCATGGCCCCAGGCGGGGTTTTCTTGGCAGAAACACTGGAAGGGTTTGACATTTCCTTGTCTGGCTCATTTTACAGACAGGGAAACTGAAGCAGACAGGGATCAGTGTCTTGGCCAGAGTCAGACCTTCCAGAGCTCTACCCACTGGACCACCTTGCTCCTCTCACCATTTTGCTGGCCGGCAAACTCTCATTCTAGATTTCCAGGGCTGAACAGACAAGTCCCAAGTGGAGAAAACCCTCCCCACCCTCCCAGGAATCACAAAAGTTGATTGAGGAAGGCCCTGGCCTGGGTCCCGGGACCTCAGAGGCTACCTGCCTGACTCTGGGGCTGTGGGCCAGGGAGGGTGCCACAGTGCCCAGAGCGCCAGCCCATGGTCAGAAGCCTGGTCCCAGCAGGATCTCTGCCAAGAACGGCCCCGATGGGGTCATGGTCAGACCGGACTGCAATAACTCACCCACAGCCACACGGTCACTCATCTGGAAGCCCTGAGCATCCAGGGCTGTCAGGATGCTGTTTGTGAGCTTTTAGCATAGAGTCTGGTACACAGGAAGCACTATATAAATGTGGGCTGTTATGAGGAGGAGGATGAGTATTATTAGCGGAAATGAAGAAGCTACTTCAAAAGTGGATACACTCTGTGCTTTGTGACTCCTGCTGTACTCAGAGACAGGGCATTTGGAGTGTGAGGGAAGGAAAAGAATATTTAGGCAATAAGTCACAAACTAATAAAAATGGAATCTGCCCCAAAGTGATCACTGGATATTAAAGTATTTTATCTTAACAAAAAATATACAAGCAATTTGACAAATGAACAGGGATATTCCTTCAGGTTATTATTGTTTATTAAATTATAGGATCATTGCAAAACAATCCTTGAAATTTCACATCTTCTCCTTCGTCCATTAATCAAGTCAAACTAACCTAAAATCAGCCTATTAGTCTTGAGATAATGAAAACAAAACTGCAGAGGATAACAGGGTATCTGACTGCTGAAGAGTAACAAAAATATAGACAATAAAAATTAACAATAAAAAGTTTTCCATTAATGCACAAGACTCAGTTGTTTCTAAAATATTTTTCCCCTTGTGAAATCCATGGCACAAAGTCCAGAAAGGAGATGTACATTTCCATGTGGATCCCAGTCCTTGCTTCGCATTTGAGTCTTAGTGATGAGACTATATTGGGCAAAACCCTATTTTCCAGAAAAGGTGTAAGCAAAACAAATCTATCTCGGATTTGCCATTTTTAAAATGTCACTGCTGATTTGCTAACAGCACACGCTACAAGATGAAGATGGCTAGCCAACACAGCCAGGATGGGGCTGGATAATCAGAATTGGGAAACTGTTCCATACTGGCGCTGAGAAGTCACACCAGGCTCCTCCCTGCCCCACAGCTAATCGGGCTTGGGGAATCTTCCTTCAGAATGCCTTTCACAGCATCCTCTGCTTTAATTTCACCAGGATCTCAGCATTATGGATTCGGAGCTCTAAGGAGACCTCAAGGCCCAACCAGACAAGAAGTCTGCCCAACATCCCCCCAGAGAGAAAGCAGAAATGCAGGGGGCGGGAAGCCAGTTCCTCTAACACCAAACCCTGAGGTCTTTGAGGGGAGGAACTATTTGGGAGTTTGTTGGGATTTGGGGAAGTTGGCATTTTACTTTGGTCTTTAGCAGAGTGTCTGCATACAGTAGGTGCTTAATAAATGATTGCTCAATGATTACTTGAAGGCCCATAGGACAAATACGAACTCCAAAAGAGGAAATTAAAGGTCAATCATTCATAATCTAGTTCCAAGCTACATTCTAGCCTCATTCCTAACCTCCCTTTACAAAGGCCATCTCCAGTCATCCCGATCTGTATCTTGCCACCGGCTCCAGAGGAGAAAGTGAAGTTGTTGATTTTGTACAGGCCTCCCTCACTTAAAACCAATTAATTTGTATGGTCTGGCACTACTTATCTGATATATCATTGTCCTCTTTGAGAATGGAGGACCATAATTTAAACACGAGGTTTTGCAAAGGTGAGTGTTGAAAACTATCTTTGTACATACTTGGAAAAAATAAAATACTATTTAAAAAAGAGATGGAGAATGGAGGGGCAACAACTCTAAATGCACATCACAGTTTCCTACCCCTGCCAAAGGGACCTCTACTGCCCCTCTCACCACCAAATCCTATCAGTCCATCACAGCCCAGCTTCAGAAACTAGTCCCAACTCAAGAAGCCTTCCCAGATCACCACTTCTAGAGGACAGCTCCTTCCTCTGAGCTCCTAGTCTACTCACTGCAAACAGAAGTTCCCTGAGGGCAGGATCCACTCCAGTTTTATCTGGCAGCCCAGGAAGTGCCCAGCTCAGAGCTGGAGCACAAATAAGCTTGTGAAGTGACTAACTACCACTTTTAGGCTACTAAAATATACATTTAATACATGCCGGCTACCAATATACAAGGCATTAACTGTGATAAAAAGATGAAAAAGACTCAAGATAAATAAGATTCTAGCTCTTAAGGAGCTTAAAAACTGGGGGGGGGTGCAACAAGACATCAGCCATTTATTAAGCAGCAAAGAAAAACAGCAATAACAACAGCTAACATTTATATAACACCTACCATGTGCTGAGCTCAGAGCTTTATAAATATTGCCTCATTTGATCTTTACAGCAACCTAAGAGGTGGGTGCTATTATTATCTCACTTTATAGTTGAGGAAACTGAGGCAAACAAGTTAAGTGACTTGCTTAGAATTAAAAAGCCACATTTGAACTCAGGCTTTCCTAACTCCAAGCTTGGTGCTCTATGCAGTGTGCCACCCAAATGCCCTTAATATGGCAGCCAGATGGCACAGTAGCCAGAGTGCTAGACTACGAGTTCTAAAGCCCTAAGTCTGAATCCTCTCTCAGGCTTTTAGTGCTATGTGACACTGGTTAAGATACATTACCTGTTTCAGTGTCATTTTCTTTATGTGTATAACGGGGATAATAGCATCTGTCTCTTAGGGTTGTGAGAATCAAACAAAATATTTGTAAAGTGCTATACAATCTTAAAGTAATGTAGAAATGTTAGTTGTTACGTATGTAGAGAACATACATAAGGAACATACTATTAATATGTTAATTATGATGTTTTTGTTGTTTACTCATTTTCAGTCATGGCCCCATTTGGGATTTCCTCGGCAAAGACACTGGAGTTATTTGCCATTTCCTTCTCCAGACCATTTTGCAGATGAGGAAACTGAGGCAAACTGGATTAAGGAACTTGCTCAGTGTCTGAGGCCAGACTGAACTCAGGAAGAGGAGGCTTCTTGACTCCAGGCCTGATACTCTATCACACTGTGACACCTAGATTCCCCAATTATAATAAAGTATATTACATATACAATATGTTATTATATTGCATGTAATATATGTGATAATATAGATTACATATATATCGCTAGAGACAATAATATGTATGTGTATGTATGTTTATGTATAATACACATATATCCTCATACATACACAGCATATTCAGATACATGCACATACTCCCTGGGGAAATAGATAAGTAAGACACAAAACTTGTCCTCCAAGAGTTTGTAATTTAGCAATACAATTGCATAAATTAGTAAATTACAGGGAAATAGAATGATCTAAAGTGGCTTGAGAGTTCAAATGACAAAGGGATGATTTCTGGACAGGGGACTAAAAAAAAGTCCCCAAGAGCCAGCCCTTGAAGAAGGTTTGGAAAGCCCAATAGCAGCAAGTACACTGGGTGCCAACAGAAAAAAGGGTGGCATTTAAAGCACAGGGGAGCAATGCCCCCTTGAAGCCACAAAGCTGAGAAGTAGAATCTGAACAGGGAGTATGTTGAGGGCACAACCTGGGAGGATCAGACCCCAAAGGTAGATCAGAAGGAGACTGTCCTTCTAAAGTCAGGCTAAAGGGTTTGGACTTTTTGTGGCAGACACTGGAGAGCCATTGAAGGTTCCTAAGCAGGAAAGTGGCGTCATCAGAGTGGGGTATTAGGAGAATCAGTCTGACAGGATGGCTGGCAGGGGAGTGAGAAGAAAGGTAGGAAGAGAAGCTCTTCCCTCTTTCCCACCCAGCCTCACAGTATTCATTACCTTTTTCTTGCAAAGGTCCTCACGTACCACCCCACAGCTCAATAAGTTTCTTCACATGATCTAACACATAAAAACCAGGCAACTATGGTTAGTGGCCAGGTATAGCTTCAATATATCTGAAGTTGGTCTCATTCCTGGAGCAGTTTTCTACAGCTCGTCCTTGGAACCACACTTCTCCATGGTGACTCATAAGCGTTTAACACAAGCCCAGAACAAGGATCTCCTAATCTGCACTATAATGCCCCCTCTACATGATGTTCAGAATTCTCTTTCATAGGAACAATTGTCCCCAGATGCTAAGAAAGCATAGTGTGCCATCAATGGCCATGGGAGAGAGTGGTCGGAAGGCAATGTATATTTCTCACATATTATATTCCTAGGGGCTAAGTCCAGGACCATGAAACTTCCTACTAGTTTCTGAATTCATTTTTTTCTTTGTTCTAATGGCAAGTTATCCCATTAAAAATGTTCTGCTTAGTCTCTTCCTTACTCAGCACAATACTAAGTACCTTATAGGTACTCAAGAAATAGTCACTGATTGATCTTTTCTTCACGATTAATTAAGATATGAAATTGTCTAGATGCTTGTGCATGACATCCCTAGATTTATTTGCACTCCGGAAAGAGTTTTTTGGTGTGTTTTAAAATATGCTTGTTATAAAAAGATTCTATTTAACAAGGAAGAAAAAAATCCTGCAATGCGCAATTCTCTTCTGAAACATTAACAATCATCTGACATTTATCTTAAATCAAAGATTTTTCCAAATACAAAATATTCCCAGTAGTTAAGGCTTTACCATCATTCTGTCAATAAAAAAAGATATTTAGAGCCCAGTAATAAAACACAGCACCTTCAAAGTTAGGGTTTGTTTTCTGAAGGGAGATCTTAAGAAATTAGAAAAGATTACAGAAATTGACCAAATCTGCTCAGAGCCCCAGAAGAGAGCCTCTTCATAAGGGTTAATTTCAGCTCAAATTTTCAAGAGGGTCTCTGAGTCCCAAAAGCCAACATGGTGATCTCAAGAACAGGTGTACAAAGTTGCCTGGTAAAATGAAAGTTTTTCTCATTCTAACACAGAATGTTCCGGTTTCATGAGCTTACAAAATAAATAAAGACAATCAACAGCAGAAAAGAGGTCACTTCAGTGAAAGGAAAGATACAAGGTTTGTTTATACAAACAAATGGTGTCTAAGATGAACTGACAGGAGTCAGATATGATCCAGGAGCAGAGACCAGCTTTGAATTAAAAATTTCTTGCAAGAAAACAAAGTTCCCTTCTGAACCAGCACTGTTGTAGAGTTGCCCTTATCATCAATTTCAGCAGGAACACAGAAGCCAGATTGGCTCTGGTTGCCTTCAATGATACAATATCATGGTCTTATCCTTTAGCTGATCATCCCTATGACAGATCAACACACATGGTACTCCTCAGCAAGTAGAAGAGGAGTTCTCAAATTCTCCACCTCCTAAGAGGGGATGATTTATTATTAAACTCCAATTCACAAGTCAGTCAAATTGTAGTAAGTATCCAAATGGCACTGAGCTAGTCTGGGAGCCAAGATATCCGTATGCAAATATTCATTTGCACAACTAATGCTTTGGCCTTGGTCAGTCCCTGCCCACCCCAGTACAGAATATGGTAATCAATGTTTATTGTAGATAACACAATCAATAGCTCCCTTTAAGCTGCATGGTACTAAACAAAAATAAGGAGGTCTTCCTATTATTTCAAAGGCTTTAGTATATGAGCAAGGAGCCCTACATAAGGTCAAGGAAGTCTCCAATCTACGTCACAAAGAGCCAGCCTCCCCCAAAGCACAAATTACCAGGCCAAAACAGGGTGAGGAACAAATGTAACTCAAGGCAGGCTTCGTGCTACATAGTCTACTATGTATACCCATCTGGATGTTCATGCAAAATCCTATGTGCACATGGGGCAGCTAGGTGGCACAGTGGATAGAGCACCAGCCCCGAATTCAGGAGGACCTGAGTTTCAAATCTGATCTCAGACACTTAACATTCCCTAGCTGTGTGACCCTGGGCAAGTCACTTAACCTCAATTGCCTCAGCAAAAAGCAAAAAAAAAAAAAAAATCCTATGTGCACAAAAGGATCCTATTAATCGCAAAGGAGAGAAAACTCTCTTCTTTGTTTTTTCTCAACATGGCAGGACAAGGCACACCATAAGCAAATTTCCTAAAGGGGAAGATGCAAAGAGAAGTGAAAGAGGGCACAGGTAATTCTAAGAGAAATGAGAAGCAAAAAGCTCCTTTCTAACCCAGCAAGGGCATCACTGTATTTAAAAAACAATTCTTGGAATGCTGTGTGGCAACTGGAAGAAAGAGAAAAACTCTCAGCTACTGGTTTATCATTTTCTTGAACTTTCTGCCTAAAGAGAAATATTTATATAGGACAGAAAAGACGTAAGTAGCAACAGGAGTCCCTTTAAAAGAATCAGCTACATAAGGGATAGGAATTAGACTCCTGGTTATTCCCTTGAACTAAGCCAAATAGCCTTAAAATGTCCTCTGCAAATATGGTGCCGCTCCAAGGTTTCCCTTTCATTCATTCAGCAATTTAATTTCCTTTTAAAATGAAAACTGTTCACGACATATCACAATAACTGTTAAAATTAGGGTCAGTCAAAGCAGAATGAAGGATCTAGTCTTGGGAGAACAGCATCCATCCTACATTCCTGTCATAACGGAGAACCAATGGACCGAAAGCTCTCAGGGGCCTCTGCTTTGAGCTTGTGATGTTGCTATATTTCAAAGCTGTGAGTCCTTTAATAACTACCTCCTTTAAAGGCTGAATCAAGGCCTGGAATAAAAGTGTTTTGCTTCTGCTACATGAAAGGCCCAAACCACTTCATCAATGGCCTTCTTCCCCATCTTCAGCAATATTAGCCTGAGCCCACTTTTCCTAACAAGGCTCCAAGGCACGTTCTCTCTAAGAAGACTGGGAAACTCTTCCAGCCCTCGGGACTCTGTCTATAAAAGCAGGGGCCCAAGACGACACCATACCTCCCTCAAGCGGTCGTGACCAAGGAGCTCCAGAAGTTCCTCCTCGAACTTCTCAAGAGATGGATACAGGTTGAAGAGCAGATTGTCCAAATACCACGTGACAGACTTCTGGAGGCGAGGCTTCCGCAGTGCATCATCTGGACAGGGAGAGAGTGTGGTATGTGGATGGATCATCAATCCAAGACTGAAGAAGAGTCAAAAAGCTGCTCTCCTCCCAAAAGCTTGGGACACTCCCAGAAAACTGGGGGTGTGTTCTGGACACTCAGAGAGAAAGCAACAGACCAAACACCCACCAGACCCCAAGTCACGGCTCACCCTCCTTCCAGACTGAAGTCCTAACTGATTGAAACAAGCACAGGCTTCAGTCACAATCCGAGTCTCCTCCAGGAACAAATTTTACAAGTCAGTAATTCAAAGAACATGGATCACAAAACACAAAACAGCATCTGTTGCTCTTCAGCTTAGTTCTCCTTTATCACTTAGAATCCTCTCCAGCAAGAAGAATCGGCCAACAGCATCATCACTTATTTTACTGACTTTACTCTGGACCATTTGGAAATCCACATAGAATACACTCACTTATTCATGTACACATTAAGCTAACAAACCAGAAACACCGTAACAGTGATGAAAATGAAAGAAATTGAGAGAGTCTGGGGTAAATAACTTGTTACAAAGAAGTAATAAAAACTTGGACACGTAAGAAGCCAGTAAGGCTGATGTGTTTTGGCATAATCGTATTAATAAGGTGTTATTATAATATGTCTAATAGGAATGATTATAATATAAATTAATTATACTATAAATTAACATTATATAATAAATAGCTGTTATTATTTACCTCAGGGACTTACTAGGGACACACAATCTGTGTGGAAGTGGAGAATGGGGGATGGGGGATTTGAACCTAAATCCTTCTGACTCTCAGCCTGAATTTCTGCTCATTATCCCTGGCTGTTTCCCTAAATAACAACAGCTGACAGCTTAACACTTGAATATCTACAGGTACTTTACAAATATCCTCTTAATGGACAGGTGAGACAGGTACTACATGTACTGTCATCTCTACAGTACAGGTAGGTATATGTATTGTCCTCTCCATAGTACAGGTACAGAAACTCAGTGAAGTCAAGTGAATGGCCTAGAAATACACAGCTAATAACTACTAGGCTGATTTTGAATCCAGGTCATTTTGCCTCATGTCTAGTCTCCCATGCACTGAGCCATTATTCATGCTTCCTCTCCGACTACATCTCCCAGAAGCTAAACCTATTGGAAGAAACTTGAAAACTGTGTAATGGGGTGGAAAAGTTCTGACAATCCTAATCGTTCTGGGACTGGTCCTACTTCTCTGCTTACCCAGTCCTCCCTGAGTTGGTTATGACAACTGAAATGTTATACATTAGATAGGCTGTGATGATGTGTTGATAAAAGTCCATTCCAAAGCATAAAGTAGACTGACTGATTTGTCAGAGATGAAGAAAACAAAGGAAGGAATATGCAAAGCCTTCCTAAATAAGGGCTCAAGCCATGAGATTTGAGGGAGTCACAGCATCATGTAAATAAGTTAAACAAAAATTCACCCATGTTCACCCCCAAGCCAACTCTGGTTCCAGGCCACATCCAAGCCACAGTGACTTTGCTGGAGACTATAGAGCTAATAAACATTGTACTCCAACAAATTTAGTAGGCCTGGAGGTAGCAGAGTTTGACAAGATATGTGGGGAATAACACGTCTCCCGTGGCAACTCCAACAGGGATCAGCCAGCTCTCCTGCAGAAGTTAAGCAGCAGAGCCAGCTCTCCTGCAGAAGCTAAGCAGCAGTGTTCCCAAAGCCTCCCACAGTTTGTTAATAAAGAATTTCACAAGGATGAGAATGGGAAAGAAAATTCCAGTTCTTCCTGGAGCCTAATGTTCTAAATGGACAACAGAGCATCAACATTCCAAATGCACTAAACTAACTCCAATGTAGAAAAGATAAAATGGAAGTGATCCCAAAGCAAACTAGAAAGGAAGGCCTGGGAAACCAAAAATAGAGTAGTCCACACAAGACTGGTAGCACTCTTCCTATCCCTGTTGTACACGACCTTACAGATTCAATCAATAAGTCAGGGAATCACCAAAGAACAAGAGGCATAAGGAAATATTTCATGAGAAAGTTAAACTGGGATACAGGCATTAGGGAGGACTTCCATTTTCATTAAGATCTTAAAGATATACTTTAATTTTTTTAATTTAATTTATTTTAATTTAATTAAGCACTTGCTTAAATTCCATGAAAAAGTCAGATGCTAAGTGAAATCTGCAGAAAGTTCACCATCATCTTCTGCTGATGCAGAATGTGCTGTGGAATAAGCTCTCACCCCAAACATATCCTTGAAATGATGTTTGCCTCTCTTCATGTTTTTGTGGTATTAGGAAGAGCAAGAAGTGGGCACAAATTGACAAGCAGGGATATGAGACCCATCATCTAAAGTGACCCAGAAGCAATGAACAATGTTTTGAATGAAGCTAACAATATAAAAGATAGTGAGCTCCAGTGAAGAAAAAATATCATTTTCCTGGGAGTAAAGAATTTATCTGGGAGAAGACTTCTTTGGTCTCTCATTCAAAAATTAGTTTTGTAGAAAATCAGCCATGACACAGAGCCAGAGAGATCACAAAATTACACATTTTTTATATCAACTTTATAAAAAAGATGGAAATTACCAAAAGCAAGCTGACATCAAGGACTTTTTCAACAAAACAAGTGTCAGGGTCTCTCCCAAGGTCAATACTGAGTTTGCTAAAAGGAAATTTAGTGAAAGAATTTAGAACAGCTACAATTGACTCCAACTTCTTAAAAAGGTCTCATCAACCAAATCATCCCCTCAAACTCCTTCTAAATTCTATGTAGTTTCCTTGTAAAATCTGCAGAAAATACAAAGCTGGCATGCTGGATGCAGTGTCATGATCCTGAAAGAGCTCAAAAAATAGAGCACAGCACTAAATCTCAGAAGAGGAAAAGATAAACAAAGTCTTATCCTTGAGTTTACAAAATAGGCTTCATAGGGACAATCTGGGGACAGTTGAGGAAGAAAGAAGTTTATCTAAAAGAGATCTGGGGGTTCTAATGGAGTGCATATTCAAAATGAATCAGCAATCAATAAAGGCAATGCAGCATTGGGCTGCATTTAGAGGAAGAACCTTCAGAAACACAGAGGTGACAGTCCTATTTACTCTGCCCCAACTAGACCACATG
This sequence comes from Myrmecobius fasciatus, assembly GCA_023553655.1. NCBI lineage: Eukaryota > Metazoa > Chordata > Mammalia > Dasyuromorphia > Myrmecobiidae > Myrmecobius > Myrmecobius fasciatus. The sequence continues at coordinate 7,814 of JAJPUD010024349.1, read as the reverse complement.
CTGTGTTCAGTACATTTAAAGAAAGGCATCGATAAGCTGAAAAGGGTCCAGAAAAGGGCAGTCTGATGGTGATACATCACAAGTTCATGCCATAGGCACATCAGCTGAAGGAAATGGAGATGTTGGGATAGCCAAAGAAAATCCTCAAGGGATAACATGACCACCCATCTTCCTGTTCCTGAAAGGCTGCTATGTGGAAGAGGGATTCTACCTGCTCTGCTCAGACTCAGAAAGCAGAAACAGGAATAATAGATGGAAACTGGAAAGAAAAAAAAAGACAAATTTAGGTTTAATCCTGAGAAGGAAAAAAAAAAAAAGAAAAAGAACTCTCCTTTGAGCTATCTCCTTCAGAGGATCATGAGCTGTCAAGGACCAAGAAGGGACTGCTTTGGGAGACAGTAGATTCTGCCTCAGGCAAGGTCCTGACAATCACATTTGCAGTGATTATTTCAATAAGTATTCTTTTCTGTTGATGGGCTGACCTCCATGATGGCTTAGGACCATTCTAGTTCTGAAATCCCCTGCTTCTCAAGACCAGGTCTTCCTGACTCCACACTCAGCACTCTATGTACTGTGCCAAAGCTAGCTGCCAATCCTATCTGCTAGAGAGACAATGGATGTGAGGCAAAAAGATCCAGACGTTCTCTTATAGGCCTCAGGGAATCAATGGCTGTTGAGCAAACTGCCCAAACTTCCACAGAATAGTCAGCTTGAAGTCTGTTTTACATACTGTAGGGCTCTTTGAATTATATGTCAGAAGAAGGAAGCTTTTGACTTTTAAAATTCATAATATTAATGTACTGTGATGGAAGGTAACACAATGAACCAAGATCTTTTTTCTTTTTCTTTTTTTTTTTTTGGGAGGGGGAGGAGGCTATAAAGAAACTCAAAAAAAAATATTAGAGGGGCAGCTAAATGGTGCAGTGGATAGAGCACTGGTCCTGGAGTCAGAAGAACCTGCAGTCTCAGGCACTTAACATTCCTAGCTGTGTGACCTTGAGCAAGTCACATAACCCCAATTGCCTCACAAAACAAAATAAAATGAAACAAAACAAAACAAACAGAAAAAGTATCAGAAGGAAACCAAATTTATTTTCCCTAAATTTCTAGATCCTGTTTCTGACACATGCCAGTGATCTCCTTATAAGCAAGTCAGTTAATCTATCAAGAACTCTTCAAGGTTATTAATTACAGACAAATTGATATTTGCATCAAAGGAGGGAGTGGCAAAACCAGGAATTCCCCCAAACCAATGATATCACAGGCACCGAAAAACATCAAAAATGTTAACTAAATGCTTTATATTTGTTATAATGAGCAAAATAGCTTTGGATCTAATTTATAGTTACAGTCAAAGAAAGAAGGGAGCAAGGGGAAAAGTATGGTATCAAAAGTCTATTCTGTACCAGGTACTGTGCTAAGTATTTTTTTTACAAATTGATCCTCACAACAACCCTAGGAAGCAGATACTATTATATTATCCACATTTTGTAGCTAAAGAAATTGAGGCAGGAAGCAGTAAGTATCCGAGGCTGAATCTGAATTTAGGTCTCTCTGATTCCAGGCCTAGCACTATCTACTGTATCACCAGATGCCTAGGACAATGATAGTTGGAGGAAGAGAAGATCTTGTTAAAGGTGGGGAAGTGAATTGTTTCTCCTTGTAAGATAGAGAGGACTTTAACAGGTTAAGAGAACAGTGAGAAACATTCCAGGTGGAGGGAAGAACAGGAACTAAGCAGAAGCAGGGTGAATTTGCCAGGGAGGACAGGGATCTGGCTGCTGTGCAGAGTTTGTGGTGGAGAGCAAAAGAATAAGCTTGAAAAGAAAGGCAAAGTAATATTTTGTCATTTTTGTTGAATCACTTCAGTCTTTTCTGTTTCTCAGGAACCCCATTTGGGATTTTCTTGGCAGAGATGCTTCAATGCTTTGCCATTTTCTTCTCCAGCTCATTTGACAGATGAGGAAACTGAGGCAAACATAGTAAAGTGACTTGCCCAGGGTCACACAGCTAGGCCAGATTTAAAACTCAGGTCTTCTATACTCCGTACCCAACATTCTATGTACTGTGCCAATCTTAGCTGCCAATCCTATTTACCAGAGAAACATGAATGTCAGACAGAAGGGTCTAAACTTTCTCTCATAGGCCATAGGAGCCACTGGCTGACCAGCAAGCTGCCCAAATGCCACAAAACAGTCAATTTGAAGTCTTGTTTTACACACTGTAGGCCTCTCTCTTTGAATTACATGTCATGAGAAGGAAACTCTTAACTTTTTAAACTCATAACATTAATGTACTGTGATAAAAAGTAACATAATGAAGCAAGATTTTTTTTTGGTGACAAAGCAACCCAAAGAAATAGTATCAGAAGGGAGCCAAAAGTTTATTTTCCCTAGGTCTCTAAACACATGTAATATGATAAATCTGCAAATGGACCTTTTTCATTTCCATCATGAAATCATTCTGAGGCATGTATGGCCATTAAACCCATTAGGTAACTTCACTTGATGCTGAAAGCATCAAGATAAAAGGAAGAATGAGCTCTCCATGGAGTCTGCTGAGAAGTGCCTTCCTCACCTGGTTCCCCCATCATCCTGATAATTATTTCACTGACTCAATCTTCCAATCTTCCCACCTGCGCAATTTCTCATTGCTTAGAAGCACATAGATGCATCCTGTAATTCAGCTCTGCCAGCCACCCTTAGTAAGCATTTCTTATATGAGGACCATGAACTTGTGGGTATTTGTGTCCGTGCTATCTCCTTCAGAGGATCATGAGCTGTCAAGGACCACATCTCTCCCACTTATTTCATAACTGTACAGTATCACCAGAAAAAAAAAAAATGAGAGTTCTGGGGACACAGAAAGTACTAGGATGTCCAAAGTGTTCCTCATAAAAGACAAGCCTATTTCTCCAGTCTCACTTCATTCGGTGTTTCATTTATCCCAAGATTACCACATAAAATAAAATAACTTGAATGTTATGCGAAGCAGTAACAGAATCCACAAAGGTGTCTGTTGGACAACAATAAATGTTGTCTCATAAAATGGAACCAAAAAGTTCCTGAATCAAGAACTGGAGGGAAACTATATTAAATTGGCGGTCCATGAATGGGGTCTACTAAGGAGTTTAACTAAACTGTAATCTTTCCAAGCTAGGGTAGTTAATATTTCCAGGAACTCCCACTCTGTTGGGTCAGAGTTGGGTTGTTTGCCGTTTTTTTAAATGAAAAAGAATTGCCTAATATGAGAACTCCAATCTGACACAAACTTCTGGCTACACTAGAAAGAGATGACTAAATTATGTATATTTGCTTATGAAGGGAAAAGAATGGTGAGTCTAATGAATGGACTGATTTTAAAGAGTCCATTTGATGGGTCGCTGTCTCACTTCTGGTACAGAAGGTCAAAGTTACTAAAATGGAACACTTTGTCAATTTCCTGTCACAGTCAGGCTAGGAGCTGATGAAAAATTCAACATACTTGTCATCTGGCACCTCATAAAATGAATGACTAGCTAATCCCCAATGTGGCGGCCAGTATAGACAAAGACAACTCCTCAGCAAATTAGACAAATGAAAGATACTAAGAATGCAAAGTACCAGCTCTCATCTACCTACGGTTTTTCAGTGCTATAAAATGGGAGACAGCAGTGAGGCTCTCTTTCATTTCAGGAAGAATACACAGGAGCCCAAAAGTTCATAGACTAAATTTATAATAGAGATAATAACAATTGTCAGATGCAGACCCAATACCCATAAGCCCGCAAGTCATATTTTATATGTGCCTACCAGTTCCACTCCACATAAGTGAAGGCTGAGCAGAAAGAATTCTTTCCCCAAATGATCATCAGGGGAACATATGCAAAAATGGGCTTCCATCCTTTATTTCTCAGAGGAGGTTTCATCACTTTTTCCTTTGTAGAGTCAGCACAGACTTCTAATGGCTAGAAGTCATTCAGGTTCATCCGTTGTCTTTCCTGATCATTTGTTTTTAAACAACAACAACATAAATTGTATTTCCTTTCTTTACATTTTGCAGACTTAAGTGCCTCAGTGACTGATGGGCCACATCACCAGAGGAGGGCAAATGTACATGGGTTGAAGCTTCTGAAAATATTAACTTGCTAATGAGCTAAGGGAAGAGATTCAACACATGTGCGTCTTTCAAGCCCCAGATAGCCACATAGCCATCTTAACTTTCTAATATGTCAGAGAAGGAATTGTAGGGATTCATAGTTGTTCTTAAGCTTTTTCTTCACCACCAAAGGAATAGCACTGAAGAGCCAACATTTTAGCTATTTGGTACCCCTTTTCCCTCCAGCATTACCAATATCCACTGCCATGTCAAAGAGGGAAGGACATTAACAAACACCAAAAACCACTCTGCCTGAACAAGTAAGAAATCGAACACATAGAAGGACTTAAAAGCAACTGGATTGATAGTTTCTTGGTGTTTCTATCCAAAAACACAATGACTCAAGAGTTGCATTTCTCAAGCATCTTTCCTATTTAAGTTAACCTTATTTTTCCAAAAACAAACTAAGACAAAAAGAAGGTCATGGCTAAGGTCACAGAGTCATTTAATATTTAGTGCTTGGATTAGAACTCAGGTTCTATCAAATGTCAGGTTAATGACTCAAAGGCATCCTCTCTTTATAATGAATTCCTCCTCTACTTTCTGCTAAATTTAGAAAGAAAAGAACTCAGGGAACATACAAGCCAATCACAAGTGCCTCTAACATGTGAAGTCCCATTATTTATGGCAGAAGAACAATCAGAGTCTTGAGCTCCTGTCTGAGTAAGAGAGTTAAATGAAAGATAAAATTGGTCTCATTTACAGAAGAATCAGCTGCCACCTGATTCATCATTCGTCTCCTCAGCAAACTTCAGCAAACATCTGGGAGCTCATCATTTCAAACCAAAACCAAACCCAATCCTACCAACATCTCCCCTCCACTAATGGCTTCAACCATGGACATCTGCAGCCCCTCAGCTACAGACAAGGGCCAGCATCTCATCAGCCACGACCTGCCCATCTTTCCAATTGTCTTCAAACTCTTGCTCCCATTCTGAACTGATGTGTACCATGCTTGGCCATCCTCAGCTGATCCCACACCCAGAGTCTCTACTTTCTCTATCTCTGTGCTCACTCACTACTCTGACTCCCATGATCTGACTACGGCCCACCTTCCCAAATTTGTGGCACATGACTCTCCTCCCCTACATTAAACTTCAGCCAGATTACTGCTTCTTTGTTTTTCCTCAAACAAGGCATCCTACTTCTCACCTCGCATGCCCACCATGCTTAGAATGCTCTCACCTCCATTTCTTGGAAAATCCAGCATCCTTCAAGGGTTGGACCAAGGGCCACTTCTCACAAGAAGTCTATCCTTATGTCCTTAATGATTAGTGCTTTCTCTCTCCTCAACTGACCAGGATGAACCTTGTCTTTCCCTATGCTGTAGCCCAAGCTGCTAGTGTTGTTATTGTTCAGTCATTTCAGTCATATCTGACTCTCCAGGACTCCACTGAGTGTTTTTTGGGTTCTTTTGCTTTTTTAGCAGACATACTGGTTTACTATTTCTTTCTCCAGCTCATTTTACAGATGGAGAAAGTGAGGCAAACAGAGTGAAGTGACTTGCCCAGGTCAGCTTTGGATGGATTTGAACTCGACTCTTCTTGACTCTGGGCCCAGTGTTCTATCCATTGATCCTTTTATCCATAAGGTAAACCTTTTGTAAAAATGTCCACTTCAGCTCCAGACTCAGGGTCCTATGATGCTATTTTGCCTTTTCCTATAGAATGTAAGCACCTTAATGGCAAAGTGCAGTGACTTGCCCAGGATCACACAGTTAGTAGGCATCTCTGGCTGGATTTGAGCTTGGCCCTGCTTGACTCCAAACCCGATGCTCTATCTATTGAGCCAGCTAGCTTTTTCATCTATAAGGTAAACCTCTTGTAAAAATGTCCACTTCAGCTCTAAACCCAGGGTCCTATGATGCTACATTGCCTTTTTCTATAATATGTAAGCTCTTTAAGGACAGGCACTTCCCATTTGTCTTTATGTCTGCACCTTGACACAAAGTAGACAAAGTTTATAAATCCCCATTACTCCTCACAACAGGAATGCTTCAAAATTTTCCTCTGGATTCTTCAAAACAGAGTCAGGCGGGCAGCCCAAGTCAGTGTCAGAAAGTAGAAATCCAATGGTGGGAAAGAACCACAAAGGAGGAGTCCTTGGAGAGCACTGTGCGGCAAAGCCAAAAGGATTAATGAGAAAAGGCTGTGGCTGTTCCCCTTTAGTGGGAAGTTTGATTCTCAACGTAACTACCAAACAAGACAGGAAGGTAATTCAGAGATGCCCTCCACCGCTGGCCAATCAGTGATAGATTATATTTGAAATGTCTTAAAATCAGCTTCCGTTTTCTCCAAAGCCAGTGCACAGACTCACAGGCACATGCATGCAGACCCCATCTGATTCAATCCCCTCATTTTGCTGAGGAGGAAACTGAGACCAAAAGAGGTAAAATGATTTTCTTATAGTCACCCAAGTAATCAGGGCAGGGTTTGAACTCAGGTCTCACACAGTCTGTTTTCTCTCCATTGCCCCCCTTGTGCCCCCTCCCAAATACACGTACTGGTTCTCTACATCCCGTCGTTTTTCAAAGCCCGATTCTTCCTGTCTCACACAGGTTATCAGGACAAGGTCACACCACAAGGTCCCACTCTGACTGACAAAGGACCTTGGATCCGCTCTGCTTCCCGGTATTCCCTACTACCCAGGTTCATCTTAAACTTAGTCAGGTTAGCCCATTGCCGCTTAGAACTCCCAAGTACAAGTGATCTATCAGCCTCAGCTTCCCTTCATGGGCTTCTCCCACTATACCCAAATACTAGCTCTATTCTAAAGGAAGGAAACAAGAATCAGATGTGAAAATATATTTTAATAACAAATATAAGTGTCCCTCCAAAAGACCTATTCCAGCTTGTCCTCGGGATGCCGGAACGTTATGCCAGGGGAGTAGCCGGTTCTCCCAAGCTGGACGGGCTCTGCACACGGGCCCAGAAAGGGCTCGGGCCTAATGTCCCAAGCCCAGCCCAGTCCCCCATTCACTCACCCCCTGGTGTGCAGCCACTACGCAGCTGTCCTGGGGGGACGGCTCTCTGTTCATGAAACATGCACACCGTGAGAGCCATGGGTTAAACACATCATTCTCCAAGGACAGCGATAAAAGCATTGTGGGGCTTCTGAGCAAAGTGAACCGCCCAACAACACGTGGCCTGAGTCTGCGCTGGGCCCTGCTGCTGCCGCGCTCCCGAGGACCGTCCGGCAGGGGCCTGGCCAGAAAGTGCACGACTCCCCAAAGTCGAGGTAATTCGAGAAGTCCTTACTTGTCTCTCCGTGTGCTGGCAGTAAGCCGGGGATTTTCTGTGAACCAGACACCAGGAAGTTCTCGGGAAGAAGGTGGAACACGGCATCGAGAAAAGGGTGGAACTTCAGGGTATAGAGAATGCAGCAGTTCTCGATGAGCGTCATGTATTTACTTTCTAGAAGAGGGAGAAACAACATTGTCCCAAAAAGTCAGCATTGACACAGAACCAGAAGTCACCCACTCTCTCTTAAAGCAGAGTGTTCAAGGGGGAAGACTGGCCATTCAACATAAATGTCAGAGCTGGGAGGGCCCTTAGAACCCAGGATGTCAGAGCTGGGAGGGCCCTTAGAACCCAGGATGTCAGAGCCGGGAGGGCCCTTAGAACCCAGGAGGTCAGAGCTGGGAGGGCCCTTAGAACCCAGGATGTCAGAGTTGGGAG
>JAJPUD010024348.1:1117-17068 GCA_023553655.1 Myrmecobius fasciatus | reverse complement strand
AATAGGTGAAATTCTCCTATATCATTGAATGACCATCTTCTTCCCTGGAAGATAATGCTCATTCTAGCTGGGTAACTTATTCTTGGCTGTAATCCAAGTTCCTTGGCCCTTCGGAATATCTGATTCCAGGCCCTTCGATCCTTCAAAGTAGAAGCTGCTAGGTCCTGTGTGATCCTAATCGTGGCTCCCTGATATTTAAATTGTTTCTTTCTGGCTTCTTGTAATATCTTTTCCTTGGTATGATAGTTCTGAAATTTAGCCATGATATTTCTGGGGGACTTAATTTTTGGGTTTCTTTCAGGAGGTGATTGGTGGATTGTTTCAAGGAGTATTTTGCCTTCTGGGTCTAAAATTTCAGGGCAGTTTTCTTTTATGATTTCCTGGAAGATAGTGTCCAGGTTCTTTATTTCATCGTGGCTTTCAGGAAGCCCTATAATCCTTAGATTGTCTCTCCTAGATCTATTTTCCAGGTCAGGTGTTTTTCCTAGGAGATATTTCATGTTTTTCTCTATCTTTTCATTTTTTTTGTTTTTGTTCGACTGATTCTTGAAGTCTTGATGAGTCATTCATTTCCAATTGTTTGATTCTAATTTTTAATGTCTTATTTTCTTCAGTTACTGTTTTTAGTTCCTTTTGCAATTGGCCAATTACATTTTTTGTTCATTGCATTCTTTTTCCATTTTTTCTATTTTATTTTGCAGTGATCTCATTTCGTTTCCCCATGTTTCTTCTAACTCTCTTTTAAGATTTTTTATGCAATCTTCAAAGAAAGCCTTGTGACATGGAGACCAGTTTATGTCTGTCTTTGGGGCTTTTTCTGGAGTTGCTTTACCTTTAGGGGCCTCAGGATTTGAGGTCTGTTCTTCCCTCTCTCCATAAAAGTTGTCTATGGTGAGAGCTCTTCTTGGTTTTTTTATTCATTTTTTTTAAAGGTGTGAGGTCTGTTTAGGGCAAAGGTGGGACAGCTGCTTTAATTTGCCCTGGGGCAGTTCTGCTGATTGAGTTATTTCAGGAACTGGGCAGCTCTGCTGATTGAATTATTTCTGGTGCTGATCAGTCCTGTTGATTGATTGATTGCTTTAAGGTGCTGTGTAATAGCAGCTAGGTCCAATGCTCATCAGGGGTTCAGTGGTTCACAATCTACCTCCCACAAAAGGCAGACCCTCTAAACTACCTGCCCACAATCAGGACAGATTGGTCCAAGGGGCCCGCAGAAGACTCCCAGGTGTGTGAAAAGCACAATGCTCCCACTCCTGTTCCGACTCCTGTTCCAGCTCCCTGCTCCAGCTCCCTGCCCCGGTCTCCCTGCGGTGCAGTCTGAGTTCAGCAAACCACCCCCCTGCCCAATTAAAACAGACCTGTTTTGAGGTTCTTCCAGAGTATCTTCTTCTAGAATCGTGTTGTCCTCCAGATATTGTGGATTTTTTGCTTCAAAATTAGTCTAGAGGCTTCATATGTTGTTGGTTTGAGGGAAGGTTAGAGGAGGTTACAGAGACTCCTGTCTGATCTCTGTCACCCTGGCTCCACCCCCAGAAACCAATTTTGTTTTTCAGTGAATTGTTGTGTTTTTCCAATTCACCAATTTTGTTTTTCAGTGAATTGTTTTCTTTTTCCAGTTCACCAGTTCTATTTTCCAGTTTTTGATATTTCTATTGCACTGATCTCAATTTATTTTCCCATTCTTCTTCTAGCTCTCTTTTGAGATTCTTAATGCAATCTTCCAGGTAAGCCTTCCAGAAGGGAGACCAACTTAAGTCTGCCTTTGTGGCTTCATCTGGGATTGTTTTCATAATGTCAGAATCTGGGGACTGTTCTATTTTTTCTCCATAAAAGCTGTCTATGGTGAGAGCTCTCTTCTGCTTCTTGGTCATGATTTAAATTTGGGGTATCGGTCACCAGCAGAGAATACTGCAACAATTTGTATTTGCCCTGGGGCAGTTTGCGGAGTTGACTTCCAGTCTGAGGCTGGTTGGGCTAGATTCGCACTAGGACCACGTTTTCAGCTGCTCTCGATCCACCCTTTACCAAAGGCAGATCTGCCAAAGCACCTGCCCGCAAGCAGAGCAAAGTGGCGCGGGCGTCTCCCAGGGGCTTCCTGGGTGCCTAAAATCTGCCCCTCTATTGCAGCCCTGACTTCAGCCCTGGCTGGTATCTGTTTGATCATGACCAGCGGCCAATTTCCCCTGAGGCTAACCTTCTCTGGAGTTCTTTCAAAGTAGATTTTTGATAGAAGTGCTTTGTAGTCCAAGTGTTTGGTGGAGCCCTCACTCCAAAACCAGTTCAGAGGCTCACTTTGTCTGGGTCTGAGGGAAGGTCTCAGGAGCTCACAGAGAATGTTGTCTGTAGTTCGCCATCTTGGCTCCGCCCCCCCTAAGGTGAAATTTCTAAGAGGTATTCAATCTTTCATTAAACATATCTCTATTGGGGGCAGCTAGGTGGTGCAGTAGATAGAACACCAGCCCTGAAGTCCTGAGGACCTGAGTTCAAATCTGGCCACAGACACTTAACCTTTAACACTTCCTAGCTGTGTGACCCAGGGCAAGTCACTTAATTGCCTCAGCAGAAAAAAATTCTCTATTATTATTCATTGCTTTATAGTAAGCTTCCCAGGCTCAGAGATGCAGAATATAACCACTACATATATGTATATATACAAAATATTACACAATTATTTTGATGATATTTTAGTATATTGCACAAAATATTTATTGTGAAGCCTCATACTGATTTAAATATAGTGATAATTTCTTAAAAACTATGCCACACAGTAGATAGAACACTATCAAAGAGTCAGGAGGATCTCAGACACTTGATATTTAATAGCTGTGTGATCTGGGCAAGTCATTTAACCCTGATTGCCTCAAAACAAAGCTGTCCCTAACCATCAACAGCTTTGGCCAGCCCTACCAATTTGCAAAAAAAAAAAGTCTTTAATCCTGCATATAGTCCTACATATATTTTGCTCTCCTCTCTCCTTTCTTTTATTATTCTCTCCTCTCTTTTTCTCCCTTCTTTTCTTTTCTTTTCTCCCTTTTGATTCTCTTCCTTCTTTTATTTTTCTCCTTCCCCATCATATTCCCCCATTTCCCTCTCCTCCTTTCCCCTCTCCTTCCCTCCCTTTCTCTCTCTTCCTTTTCTCTCCCCTCACTTTCTCTCCTTTCTCCTCTCTTCTTTCCTTTCCCTCTCCTCTCCTGCTCTCTTCTCTCCTCTCCTTTTTCCCCCTCTCCTCTCCTCTCCTCTCATATTCTTTCTTCCCCTCTCTTCTCTTCTCCTCTTCTCTCCTTTCTGTTACCGTTCCCTTAGGGCTATGGAATCTTTATTGGAAACCTTGTGCCATTGGTCTTTAATGGTATTATGGGAAGTGCTGATGACAGTTGGGCACAGAAACTGAGCTGAATATTCGTGTCCTGGTTGCAGTCTGCATGGAACAGTCATATAAAAAGTCCTACTCCAAGAACATTTATCATTCCTTGGAGTAGAAAGTTTCAGTTATTTTGACTCAAAAGCTTAACTGGGAAGGAAATGAAGGTGAGGAACAAGTGATGTGAGAATCAAACTTTCCCCCTTAATACAGTAAGCTAAGGATGATCTCCTCCTTAGAAACAAACAAGAGAGTGAAGCACTCTCCCCTGAGGACTCAATGTGTTATCACTTTCTACATGTTGAGAAAACCGAGCATGATATTTTATTCATCAGATAACTGACTCTTGTTTTGCTCCAGTAAATGTTTATCTGAAGTTGAATAGGTATTCCTATGTGAATAGTAAAATCATTTTGAAAGTTCATTACTTATATAGGGAAGGAAAGGAATAATTTTAAATGCCTGGAATACTTTGGAGGATTCTGAAAGAGTTTGACCATTGGTAAGTAATAAATTGTATTTTAAAATCAATTTTTTTTCTGTATACTATCTAAGGAAATAAAAATAAATACTTTATTATTAGTTATTGCTTTATATGTAAATTTGAATGATTCATAAATGCAAAATAATTTGTGAAGCATTATAAAGGCACATAGGGAGGAGACTTTTCCTTGAAAACTAGTTTTTAAAAGATAGGCAGAAAGTTTTGAATTCCCAGTAAGAAAATCACTATGTTGTTTAAAAAATTGTTTTGTCAATAAAGTGAAATTTGACTATTTCTTTTCCTCTAAGGAACAACTTAGAATATATTATCAGATAACACAAGGAGTGACAAAAAGAAAACAAACAAAAACAATTTGTAATCTTTTAAAGTATTATTTAAGAATCAAAGAAAAATAAAATTTTAATTTCAAGGGGAGAATTATATTATTAACTCTAATATTAGCAATTTGAGTCTTTTTTTACTCTACTTAGAAGAATACAAATTAAAAAAATGAAATTGTTTCTTTTCACACTTTTAACCAAATTCATCTAATCAAACCCACTGTGAGACTAGTGGTACTCATCAAATTTCTGAAACTTTTTTGGGAAGTTTTAAATAGAAGTATATTTCTAGGTGAGCAAAGTACTTCAAGATTTGGGAATCTGGAAGGAATAAAAAAAAACCTGACCAAATGCTTACATTTAGAAATCACATTTTATTTAAATATTTATTTAATATTTAATAATATTTAAACATTCCAGAAACTTTATGAAGTAAGCAGTGCAAATATTATTAATCTTTTTTAATACATCATGAAATAATGTCTCAGAAAGATGCCATCATTGGCCCAAGGGCACACAGCTATTAAGTAGTACAGCAAGGATTTGAACACAGGTTTCTTAATATTTTAAATACAGTGTTCTTCATATTACATAATCTTGACAAGTTTATTGGAAAAAAAACTTGGGGTCCTTAAACTTTGACTTATCCTATAACTTAGATTTTCCCAGAGAAAAATGATGATATTTACTGGAAATAGATGAAGCTATTGTTTTTCATAGTTGAAGAGGATCAAAATGATATCAAAATAGCTGAAGTTGCTACAGAGGACATCTACAAGAATTAAAAAAAAGTAAATTAACAGTTGAATTATCAGGCAACACAATGATTTCTATTACAATATTCTTAAAGTCAATAAGATGCAAACAAGACAGTGCTGTACAAGTATAGAAGAGATATTTACATTCTCTGGGCTAAATTTTCACAAAGGCTGTAAGGGAGTCAATAGTACAGCAAGTATCCCAGTAAACACTCTGATGAATTGAAGATGTTCTATTTTACGGAAGGTCTAAAATGGCCTGCAGTCAAGAAGATTCATCTTAAATTTAAATCTGACCTAACACTCTTAATTCACTGTGTGATGCTAAGCAAGCCAATTAACCCTATTTGCTTCAATTCTTTCATCTCATCTTATCTCATCTCATCTCAACTCTCAACTCATCTCATCTCATCCCTCATCTCAAAACTGGAGAAGGAAATGGTAAACTGTTCTAGTATCTTTGCCAAGAAAACTCTATATTGGGTCATGAAGAGTCAAACTTGGCTAAAAATGATTCAGCAAGAGTAATGAAATTCTGCTTCAGTGTCAGGTGAATGTCTGGCATGAGTAGTGGAGGTCAGGGCATAGAAAAATGAACCTCAAAGGTATGATCATTAGATATGCAGGTGGTGTAGACATGAACATCAGAGATATAAAAAGCTTTGAAGTTGGGAGAAGAAGAAAGAAGATAAGTTCCTCAAGAGCAGGGATTGTTTTATTTTTGGCTTTGTATTCCCATTTTAATCATTAAATATTTATTGAACTGAAAAAGGGCAATTCAAGGTTATTTCTGGGATCCCAAGCATCTCATGACACGTGAATGTTAGCCTGGTTCCCTGAAGTCAGTACTCTTTAACTCATTACTTGGAAAATGAAAGGAAATTTAATCAGGCAGAACACATTTTAACTTCAAGCTTTGACACTGATAGCATTACATTTGGTGTAAATTGTGTCCCTTTCCTACTATATTAGAGATACATACAGATAGATATTTTACTAGTATTTTCTTGGAGGAATAGCTACTAAGTGCACTTACTAGTATAAGGATCAGGGTTCATGTTCACCATAATTAATTATAAAAAGTACAAGCCTATCTCTCTTAAAGTAATCAAGACTAAACCAAGTAGGAATAACTCTATGATCACATAACCTTTGAGTTATTGTATAAAAGCAGATGATGTCACAGTTGGCTAGTATGGGGGCAATTTTTTTGAGTGGGAGTACATTACAAATTTGGGTTCTAAATGTGAATGGGAACTGTTTGGGTGAAGAGGCAGAAAGAAAAGAATGCTTTACTCACTTTTCATTCTCTCTCATTTACTATATTGATGGAGTAATTAGATCAATAGGATATAAAGCATCCATCTGTGTTTAGAGAAATGTATGCTAAGGGTAAACATAAATTCTCCTGAGAAAAGATATGTATATAAAAATAAATATGGAAACAAAATTAAGTTATGACTTTGTAAACTTTGAAAGATAGAAAAACTTGGGGGTCTCCTAGCATCATTATTAATAACATTAGGACAGCAGTGGCTGACCATAGTGCTTGTATTAGGAGCAAAGATAAATATTGAGGACAAAAAGAAAACACTTATTCTATGTAGCTTTGGATCTCTACAAGGGTACCAACCATAAGAATTTAATAGACAACTACACCTAAGAAGAACATTTTGTGTGCCCTATAATGGAGGGGAAAGTTTATATTAAATAATTAATAGTCTTAAGTTAAACCTTTGATTCAAGCATTTTCTACATCTTTGCATCAATATCATTTTGCTTTATACTTGAAATCACTTTCCCCAGGAACCTGGTGTATTCAATGGGAGGCTGTGCCATTAGATTAGATTTTTCTATAACATTGTTCTTACTGCTTAGTAAATACCTTTTCTAAAAGTGTATTAGCTCTAGCTGATAATCAATGGGGCATACACCAATGGGGGTTCATGAGTGACTTTACTATAAAATCCCATTCCCTCACCAATACTTGTAGAATCCTAAGGAAAGTAGTAAGCAATCACCTTCTATATACTCACTTTACTGATAAGAGTGAGAGGGGTCATTCTACTCAATTCATTTATTTATTTGCTTTCCTAGTTTTTTTAATTAAATACTTTCTTTTTAAAAAAAATCATATGAAAGAACAAAAAAATCATATGTAATTTGTTTTTGTCTGCACAATGTTGTGCTAGTGGGAACTAGCACAATAGCTCTGAACAGATGATAACCCAAACTCTTCTGAACCTGGAATCAGATTGGTGCTTCAAACTAGTGATTCATTATATTAAGTGTGAGAGGAAAAGTTGAGTGTGGTTTGGGAAACTGCTGCACATGTTCTTCTTTTGAAATGTTGTATTCCTTTTGAGTTACTACAGTTTTTATACTTCAGTGATTTAGGATGGAGTTATCACAGGGTTGTTTAGAAGCAGAAAATGATCATTTTATTAAAGGTTTATTCATTGCTTCCCTTCACTTTTTTTTTCCTACTGAAAACCACAGTTACACGATAGTGAGAAAGGTTTAAGAGGAACAAGGCAAAACATCTTAGGTAAGAGAGTTTTAAAAGAAAAAAAGTAAATAAAGTTTTAGCAGTATAAAAAAATCTGTTTCTACTATGAATTCAGTTAAAGCATATGGCGTCATATGAGCATTGAAAAAGAGTGCAGAAAAAAATTTAATTTCTCACCTTTTAGATTTATGGTCCATAGCTAAATAAGAAAAACGTGCATCTTTGCTACAAGAATTTCACTCTTAGCCTTGGGCAGTAACCAGGACTTGGAACAAGAGAAAGAAGGAGTTGTTAGACTTTCATTCATTTAACAGAAATATTTATTAAGGATCTATTGTGTAAAAGGTGCTAGAGAAGTCACTAAGGGAGATACAGATAAATGAAATCCAAATCAGCTGGAAATAGGTAAGGGTTTAGTTTACTAAAACTCTTAAACAAAATTAAAGCAATGTTTAACACTTACAATTTTTTTTCTGTCAGAATTAATTATAACAGTCCTATAATACCAGTTAGAAATATTCCAATTCTAGGTAAAGATTTTTCTGAGGATTCTTAACCTGAAGGAGGTCAGCTAAAAACTTTTTAGTCTGGTCTCTCTAAGCCTCCCCCTACTATGATTGGCTGGCTTGGCAGCCTAATTGGCAGGGGAAAGTAAGATTTGCCATATATGCTGTTCCTCATTGTCGCAATTCAATGCACATATATATGTACACACACACACACATATATATGTCATGCATCTGCTTTATGAAAGATATTATGCTAGATGTTGTTAATACCAAGAAACAAAGAAAAAAATTCCCTACCATCAAGATATATGTGTGTATATATATATATATATATATATCTGGGTGACTTGGTATATAAATGAATTAATATAGTACAATCAAAATTAAGGCCTAGAGAGTATACTAGCATTTGGAGCAGATTTCCTTTGGGGAAGAGGTGGAATTCAGCATCTGGGTTGAAGTTCAAAGGAAGATAAAGATTTTTAGAGGTGGTCATGGGGAAGAACTGCTGTTCAAATGAGGACAATTATTTCTGCAAATTCAGCTTTTTAATAAATAATGCATTGCAGTTAATGAAGGTCTGAAATATAGAGTATATAAAGGACAGTAATATGACACTATCCTGGAAATATAGGTGGGAAACACCTTGTGGATATTTTATATACTAAGCAAGGGAGTTTTTCCTTTGATCTATTTCAGACAGTGGTGAGCTGTTGAAAATATTTGAGCATGGGAGTCATATCATATCATCAGACTTGTGACATAGTCAGAAAATTTTGCCAGGGTATATATAGAAATTAGAAAGGGGAGAGAGTGGAAACAGAGAGAACAAATTAAGTCTGTTCTTAGTTATAATAGGGCACGTAAGAGGTGATGAAGGACTAAGCAAGAATGGCTGCATAGGTAAAAAAAAAAGTGCATTTATGGGAAATTCTGTGTGGGTAAAGTTGAAAAGACTTGGAAACTAATTGATTCTGTAGGAAAAATGGAAAGTTGAGAGTGACCCTGCAGTTAATGAAATCTGCATGACTAGAAGAGTGATGATCCCTTCAACAGAAATAAAGACTCTTGCCAAGGACTCTACTGATATCAATACTTATATAAATTTGAACATTCCCAAAGAAATGACTTGAAGGGATGCCTAAACATTTTTTCCTCCTGTTTCTCATAATGGATTTTACTGTGGGCAAAAGTTTATTTGTGATGAGTTTTTTTTTAATGAAGAATAATAAAATAAACAAAAACATGTTTTATTCCCTATAAATATTTGTTGAATGAATTTGTGTGAGTTGTGTAGGCTTTGTGAGTTAGCAATCAAGATTCTTGCAGTAATAAAGATGTTCCTTTTTTGTCCTTTCTTTGCTCCGTGGGTGACATCTGACTTAACAGTTGGAGACGCAAGTGAATGTACAAATGTGGTGTGTGAAGGTGAGGGGCTCTAGTCCTTTGTATTCATTTCTGTATCCCCTGGAATTGTTGTTCATCCTTTGGGAAAGGACCATGACATCAAGGAGGTGATGCCATTATGTGCAAGTGGATTGGATTTAAGTTAGACAAGCTTACCTTGTGACCACCTCCAGTTACCTTGACTATATCTTTCCCTTGTACTCAGATAACTCTGAAGGTAAAAGTGAGGCAGGTGACATTGCATAACTCTGCTTCACTTAAATCCAATTCACTTGCTTGTCATGGTATCATCTCACCTCCCTGATTATCTGGAGAGGAAATAGGAACAGAGGGATGATGTTTTCAAATAGAGCCCCCTCCTTCATTTAGTTTTCCAATGACAGAAACTTAAAGCCCTTAAACTCTGGTCCAAAACCAGAATCTGCATTCCAAATGTCCCAAGTTCCTAGATAGATGCTGCTTATGGAAGTCAAGTATTCAGAAGGTCCCTTTTAGTCTGGCTTTCTATTTGTCTGATCCATACTCTCTTTCCTGCAATAAACTGATAAATATTCTAGCCAGGTTTTATATTAATTCTTTTTGCCTTTCCTTTGTAGCTTTTGACTGACATCTATTCACTTCAAGGGTGATTTTCCTATTGGCAAGAGGCAGAAGAGACACACCAAACATCACCTTCAGGAACAAGCAATTTAAGTACTATAATGAGATGGGTCTTTTCAGAGTCTATAATTGGTGACAAGGTATGGCAGCTTCAAATCAGACAAAGATGTACAACACAGAGCTTATTAATGAGGATAGAGTATCATACTCAAGAAAGCTTCCCGTAACTATGAGACAGGAGAATATAACAGATAGTGCAGGTTGTTACTAAGTCCAGTATCTCCAATTTGCATCATAAAACCTTTATGTAAGGCAATTCAAGCTAATCCAGGATGGGATCTTTTCCCCCTTTAGAATTCACTAGTGTAGCCAGCAATCCATCACTTTGGATCCCAGCCCTCACAGACAACAGCAATAATCATCTAAACTTGCCGATCTGCTCAATTTAATTGGGTTAGTTTAGTAACCTTGCTTGTATTAAAGCCAACTTGCAAAGAGATGTAATATTTTCACAGTTATGAAGACATAGCAGCTGGCCATAGTAAGATTTGATTGTGGATCAAGAAATCAGATTTTCAGAAAGTTAAGAACTCTTCATGGAAATATATATGGAATAAATAATAAAGCAAAATTATTAACAAGACCTACAAAGATATTGGCAAAGCAATAAGGAATCTGACTTTACTGACAATCTTGAAATCTGTTACTCAGCTTGCTCTAAGTGTTTTATTTTTTTTCTTTCTTTTGTAATACTATATTTGTGGGAGGGGGGAAGGATTTATTTTCACAATAAAAAAAGATTAAACCGGAACAAGCTGAATGAGTAGATTTTGAAATAATAAAACTTGTTAATATTTTAGGATCTTTTTGGCACCTCATATCCAGACAGCTTAAATTATTTTGCAAATATTAGTTCATTAATCTTTTTGCAACCCTCCTAGATAGGTGTTAGTATACAATTTTGATACTTCTAATACACAGAGGTAAATGACTTTCCTAAAAATCAAGAATCTGAAAGAAGCCAGATAAATTATTAAGGGCATCCAAAACTTAATTCTAAGCCAGAGACACTGCTTTATCTTTAATGCATAACAAACAGAAGGATTTTAAACATGCAAATGACCCCTTTGTAATAATAGACATATATTACTCTAATTTTTAGATTTTTTAATTAATTAATTAAATTTTGTTGATAGCTTTTATTTTGTATATCACTGTTATCACTAGATATACTTTCACATATTCCGCAAGAACTGAACCCCTGTTCCTAACAAAAACAAAAAAGCAATTAGGCAAAAATAAATGTGCAACAGAATTGACTATATTTGACAATGTACACAATATTTTGGAATTGTAGGCAAAGGGAAGGAAAGGAAAAAGGAAGAGGAAAATAACATATCAAGTTCTTTTAATAAGCCAGGCATTGTGCTAAGTACTTTACAAATAACTCATCTGATTTTCCTTTGAAGTGGAAAGAGATATGTTCTCTACCAAACTAGTTAGATTTTTCATTACATCATTTGATTCCCTCGATGATTTTTTTCATTTGTATTGTTGTAACTTTTGTGTACATTGTTATTTTGTTTTTTCATTTTATTCACCATCAGTTCAGTCAAAGCTCATATTTCTCAAAATTCCTCTAATTCACCATTTTATGCCACATATTAACATTCTATTCTATGAATGTGCCACACTCTAAATTTTGCAAATATTTTACATTCATTAGTTCATTTAATCCTTCTAAACAATCCTTTGAGGTAAGTACTACAGGAACCATTTCCAATTTAAAGGAGAAATTGAAGCTCAGAGAGTTTTCTTAATGGATATAGAGCAAGTAAGCATTAAAAGTAGGACTCAAACCTCCTTACTTCAACTGTACCTCTGTTCCTTCTTTCAGTTAAGGCATCATTGGTATTTAAGTTTCTACTTCTTTGACTGAAAGCTTCATGATAGTTAAATACTACTTTTAAAAAAATCAAAATTTTTTCTCTATATGGTTTCAGAACAGTAATTTGTTACTGAGATATAATAAAGGAACAAATTCATTAAAAATTCCTCTTTTTTGAAATGAATATGTACCTAAAGAAGGTTTTTTTTTTCTACTATAGAATGAAGGAAATGGAAAATGTCTTCATTTACAATGTTTTTACATGATAAGCAAGGTCTTCTTTTGCTGTGCATAGCACACAGAGACCCAGTGTTGCATAGAGTCATAGGCACCACATTCTATTAAATTAATGGAGCTCTTTTGGTTATTCTTTTTCTTTATGCAAAAACTCACTTGAAATTCACAAAAATTTTCACTTTCCAATCATCTAGAATTTTCCTTCAAAACACATTTTGAACCTGTGAGCTATTACAATTTCAAAATGAAAAATTTCAATAAAAATAGCCAGAAATGTTTGAGTCACATGAGACAAAAAAGCCTGTGATATGAATTCATTTTCTTATAGCAGTAGTCATCAAGATTTCTAGGCTTAATCAGAACATCTGATCTTGATCATATAAAACTAATTGAGTTGTTTCCCCATTTTTAGTTAATAGACAAATGTTGGATTTTATATAATTTCACATTTCATTGTTTTATTTTAGCATATTTTTAATTCTGTGCTTTTAATGGATGAGTAACATTCCAACAAAAAGTACAAAAGTTGTAGATTTTCCAAAGCATACTTCAATGACTGCTATACATATTGCAGCAGATGTCATTGTGGGAAAGTCAAAATATATAAGAAAATATAATAATTGATAAAATATTGTAGAACAGCCTCATTCATCTTCAGCAGGGAAAATGATCTTCAGAGATACTGATTGTAACTGATTCCTCTACAACAGAGTATATGTTGCTGAAAATAATGAGATAGTTGACTTTAAAAAGCACTTACTATTTGTTCTTCTGGGGAGGGAAGAGGAAACATGCTTTCTATGGACAAGATGATGCAAATGTTCATCATGAAGATTATTGGGAGCAAGTAATTTTAATGATAAAACTCACTATTTCATTCAAGCCCATAATGAAATCATTATGAAAAGTCCAGGGGTACTTCTAGGATATAGACATTTTCATCAAAGTATAAAGCATCCTTTCCCCAAAATATTTTAGAAAAAAAATTATTTATCAATTAAGTCCATAAGCTTTTTTCTCCTGTGAGGCAATAACGAACTCTAATAAACATGTAAATCTATCAAGAAGTAGAAATGTTCTGGAATTACAGAAATACCCAAATGGAGATATAATTCTGCAATATGACTATGAACCATACCATACATTGCAAAAGTTTTTAAAAAAATTGTCAGAAGAATGGATATATACATTCTTCAATGGCCTTGGAATTGGCCTAGTTTAAATCTCATCAAACACCTACAGACTAAAGCTAGATTTGGGGAAATGTACTGTTCATTAAAGGTAAATTTAATTTAGTGTGATAAAAATGTCACTTCATAATGAAGAATAAATACCAAAATCTTTTGAAAAGAATTTCAAATAATGCAAAAATATGTGATCACAACAAAGGGAAGAAACATGAATTCAAAATTTTAAAGTTATGATAATTTCTGAGATTTATTGTTAAAGTCAGTAACTATTTTATTTTGCTCCAGTTAATATGCAAGTTACTGTAGATTTCTTTTTCATAGTGGTTGCAATTTATTTAAAAAGATAGCTTCCCTAATTAGCAGAGACCATAAGAATTTCAGTTATAGGTTATCAAAATATTATATTATTATAATATTTCATTATATTACTTGCCCAAGGAAATAGAAAGGAAATATACCATTTTGAAAACTTACATATATCTAGTTAAGTTAAATTAAGTACCTAGTTAAGAGGGTACTTTAGACTTGAAGTTAACCAAAATATACTTTTTCCATACATTTGTTCTTCCTTTTCAAATAGCAATTCTTCATTAAGCACTTATTACATGCCAGGTAGTTTGTCAGGTACTAAAGACAGCAAATACAAAAGCAATCCAGTATCTGGCTGATATCAAAGCACTTCTATTTTATTCTTTCTTGAGAACTTAAACCAAGCTATTTAAGGTTAGTAACTGGGATCTAGGAAAACACTTTCATTAAAGGCTCTTTATTTTTATTATCCCCTGGAATTGTTGTTTGTCCTTTGGAATAAATCATACAAATCAAGGAATTTAAAGATTTGATGGAGGTGATGAGATTGTACTCCTGGATTCTGAAAATTATATCACAAACTCAGAAGATGAAACACTGCTACTTGAATCCAATTAAAAGGAATTTTAAAACAAAATTGACCATATTTTCAAATTATTTTTTTCTAGATTCTTAGTTCTCGTAAATGACATCACCAATTTCCCAGTTACCCAAGTTCAAAACCTGGAAGTCATCTTTGACTTCCTATCTCTTACTTTCCATATGCAATCAATCATTAGCTTTTTTTATTTTTACTTCTAAAAACATCATCACTTTCCCTCCACTTTCCTCTAAACCTAGGAGTGTTTTGGTTCACAGATCTACCCACTAATACTCATTAACTCTTACCAGGAATATTCCAATAATTTTGTAATTTGTTTCTTTGATTCCACTGTTTTCAGTACTCTAAAGAACTCTATATATTATTACCAGAATAATATTTCTTTTCACCAGGATCAAAAAATCATAGCATCTCAAATTTGGAAGGAGTCTCAACTGACTGCTAATTCAAGACAAAATAGTCCAGGAATCCCATCTATAAGAGTCTTAAGAAATTCTAACCTGGATTTTACCTTAAGGCCTTACCTGAAAGTGTTCTACCTAAAGGAATATAAATTTTGATTACTGGAATCCAGCAAGATGTCTTAAGGTTTAAGGGGTAGATTTATTTTTGTATGGACCATGCTTTAAACATTTTGTATAGACTCTGGTTCTCATTCATTTTTTTTCTTTTTCTTTCTTTTATTGTAGTACATATTTATTTTTAATAAGCATTGCTTTATGAATCATGTTTAGAGAGAAAAATCAGAGCAAAAGAGTTAAACCATGGGAGAGATTTAAAAAAAAAAACAGAAAAAAGTAAACATATCACATGGTCATTTACATTCAGTCTCCTTAAGTTCATTTTCTGGATGCAGATGGCATTTTCTATCAAAGGTCTATTGGGATTGCTTTGGATCACTGAAACACTGAGAAGAACCAAGTCTGCTTGATCATAGCATGTTCTTCTTGTTATTGTGTACAGTGTATTCCTGGTTCTGCTTGTTTCTCTCAGCATCAGTTCATGTAAATATTTCCAGGCCTTTCTATAATCATCTTATCTTTAATTTTTTTATAGAACAATAATATTCCATTACCGTCAGATACCACAACTTGTTCAGCCATTCTCCATTTGATGGATGGGCATCCACTAATTTTCCAATTCTTTGATAACACAAAAAGAGCTGCTACAAACATTTTTTGCACACATGGGTCCTTTTCTCTCCTTTGTGAGTTTCTTTTTTTTTATTTTTATTAAAGCTTTTTATTTGTATAACATATGTATGGGTAGTTCCCCAGCATTGATCTTTACAAAGCTTTCCATTACAAATTTTACCCCCAGTTCCCTCCCCTCCCCTAGATGGCGGGAAATCCACTACATGTTAATAATGTTGAAATACTTGACAAGTTGTGCAAGAAAAATCCTATCTACAAGAAAAAAAAGAAAATCAGAGAAAGGCAACACAATGCAAGCAAATATCAATAGAGAGCATGAAAATGTTACATTGTGGTCCATATTTCATATCCCTCTCTCTGGGTGTATATGGTTTTCTTCAGTGAACAATTGGAACTGGTTTGAGACAATTCTTTGTTGCAGAGAGCCATGTCCACCAGAACTGATCATCATGTAATACTGTTGTTGCTGTGTATGATGATCTCCTGGTTCTGCTTGTTTCACTCAGCATCAGTTCATGCAAGTCTCCCCAGGCCTCTCTGAAATCGTCCTGCTGGTCGTTTCTTTTTTTTTTTTTTTCCCAAAGGCAAATTTCTTTTTTTTAA
>JAJPUD010024347.1:0-18849 GCA_023553655.1 Myrmecobius fasciatus | reverse complement strand
CTCCTTTATTTTTACTTTATTTTGCCTCCTTTTCCCCCCTCCCCCCTTTTTCTTTTTCAGTATGGTATCCCTTCCACCTCTATTTTCTTTTCCATTATTATCAAAGAAAAATGAAATTATACTGCCATTCTTTAAAGGATACCTATAGTAGAAATATAGTTCTCAAGAGTCTTCCTTTTTACCTTTTTATGCTTCTCTTGAGTTCTCTACTTGGAGGTCAAATTTTTTGTTCAGATCAGGTCTTTTCATTAGAAATAGGTGAAATTCTCCTGTATCATTGAATGACCATCTTCTTCCCTGGAAGATGATGCTCATTCTAGCTGGATAACTTATTCTTGGCTGTAATCCAAGTTCTTTTGCCTTTCGGAATATCTGGTTCCAGGCCCTTCGATCCTTTAAAGTGGAAGCTGACAGATCCTGTGTAATTCTAATGACAGTTCCTAGGTATTTGAACTGTTTTTTTCTAGCTGCTTGCAATATCTTTTCCTTGGTGCGATAGTCCTGAAATTTGGCCACGATATTCCTTGGGGTTTTAATTTTGGGGTCTCTTTCTGGAGGTGATCGGTGAATTCTTTCAATGCCAATTTTGCCTTCTGATTCTAAAACCTCAGGGCAATTCTCTTTCATGATTTCCTGGAAGATAGCATCCAGGTTCTTTTTTTCATCGTGGCTTTCAGGGAGTCCGATAATCCTTAAATTTTCTCTCCTGGATCTGTTTTCCAAGTCAGTTGTTTTTCCTAGGAGATATTTCATATTTTCTTCTATTTTTTCATTTTTTTGTTTTTGTTTAACTGATTCTTGAAGTCTTATTGAGTCATTTACTTCTATTTGTTCAATTTTAATTTTTAAAGTATTATTTCCTTCAGTTATCTTTTTTAGCTCCTTTTGTAGCTGGCCAATTGAGTTTCTTGATTCAATGCATTCTTTTTCCATTTTGCCAGATTTGTTTTTCAGTGAATTGTTGTCTTTTTCCAATTCACCAATTTTGTTTTTCAATTCACCATTTTTATTTTCCAGTGAATTGGTGATTTTTTTCCAATTCACCAATTTTGTTTTTCAATGAACTGTTTTTTTTTTTTTCCCAATTCACCAGTCCTGTTTTCCAGTTTTTGATATTTCTGTTGCCCTGATCTCAATTTATTTCCCCATTCTTCTTCTAGCTCTCTTTTGAGATTCTTAATGCAATCATCCAGGTAAGCCTTCTGAAAGGGAGACCAACTTAAGTCTGCCTTTGTGGCTTCATCTGGGATTGTTTTCATACTGTCAGGATCTGGGGACTGTTCTATTTTTTTCTCCGTAAAAGCTTTCTATGGTGAGAGCTCTCTTCTGCTTCTTGCTCATGATTTAAAGTTGGGATATTGGTCAAAAACAGAGAAAACTGCAACAATTTGTATTTGCCCTGGGGCAGTTTGCCGAGTTGACTTCTGATCCGATGCTGGTCGGGCTAGATCTGCACTAGGAGCACATTTTCAGCTGCTCTCGATCCACCCTTTTTCAAAGGTAGACCTGCCAAAGCACCTGCCCGAAAGCAGAGCAAAGTGGCCCAAGGGTCTCCCAGGCCTTCCTGGAAGCCTAAAATCTTCTGGTCCGTCCCAGCCCCAGACTTGCACCCTGGCTGCGCACTGGCGTCTGAGCACCGGGAGCTGCTCGATCCCCTGCCCATCTAAAACTGACCTCAGAAGTTCTTTCAAAGTAGATATTTGATAGAAGTGTGTTGTAGTCCAAGTGTTTGGTGAAGCCCTCACTCCAGAACCAGTTCAGAGGATCAGTTTGTCTGTGTCTGAGGGAAGGTCTCAGGAGCTTACAGAGAATGCTGTCTGCAGTTCGCCATCTTGGCTCCGCCCCCAACTCGCCAGATTTTCACCACAAACAAAATAAAATTGTGTTTCAGGGTGAGCACAAACCAGTAAAAAACAAGCAGGACAGGGGCCCTTCTGGGGTAATCCAATAAGACCCAAAGATCCCAGTACCAAGGTTTAACCAGGTGATGTGTCAACATCTTCAGGATGGTTCCCCAGAAACAGTAAGCAGGGAGCACTGGGAGCTAGCTGTGTTCAGGGGAAACCAGACATCTGAGTCTGGGAAAACTAGGAGAAATTCTCCTAATAAGGAACAATACACCTACCTGGGCTACAGAGACATGGCCCAGGGCAAGAAGAAACCATCATACCTGGAGAATGCAAAAATAGTGGGGCAGTGATGCTGCTGGCAGAAGGCACTTGCAGAAAGGTGTAGTTTTTGGTTTGGAGTTCCAGATCAGAAGGGAGAGCTAAAATGAAGCTAGAGGAACCATTTCCATTCCCCAGGATTAGAGATGATTACAGTAATAAATTCTCATTTAAAAATAGGAATAACAAAAGGATAAAAATTCAACCACTAAAAGAGGACTTTAGAATAAAAAAATATCTGAAAAGCTGAAGATGATCTGACTCTAAAAGCTAAAATTGTCTAGAAAAGGTAAAAATAAGAATCATACTATAAAAATGAGATGCAGAGGAAAACTGATATAAAGACATTAGATGAAGGAGAAGGGTTGGTAGTTCTGAAAATCTACTCACATGAGGAATAGGTTAAATAGGGAACAATTTATATCTATCTATTTATCTATCTATCTATCTATAACTCTTATCTATCTATCAATCTATTTACCAAGAATTTATACTACCCTCCTAAATCTATAAAAAAAAATTATGGGGAAGGGAATAGAATAAATTGGGATATAGAAAAGTATATAGAGTTATGGTAGTGCTTCAAGGTATGTAGATTAATGGGTAAGGGATAAAGAGGGAGGGAAAACTGTTATAAGTTAAAATAGTGTACAAAAGGACATTCAGATTAATCAGAGTGAGATAAGGCAGGGAGATTAATGGGAATGGAATAAAGAGGGAGGGAAAAGGTAGGGGGAGAAAATAAGGGAGGGATACATGGGTAGGGAGAAGTTAAGGAATAGCAAGGTAAGTTAAGGAGTAGAACTAAAGTAGAAGAGTTAGCAAGGATGTATAATAAGAGATTTACCCAATACAATTACCCAATTAAATACAAGAGATATACCCAGGCACAATAACAAGAATCAGGAGTAAAATTCATTGGAAAAAACGTAGAACTGGATATCAATGATCTCAAACAAAGTCAAACAAAGATTTAATCAAGAGAGAAATTTATATAATTTATCAGTAATATTAATATTGTTTTATAGGCATGTCTATGTATGTGTAAATGTGCATGCATATATGTATGTGAGCATGCCTATAAATGTATATATATATATATATATACATACACACACACACACACACACACACACTCACACATATAATGTTTAACTGTAGCCTGCTTGGGGGAAATGGGGGAGATGAAAGGGGAAAAAAGAATAAAATAAAAAAGTACTCAGCAGTGAACAAAAAAATAATGTACAAGGAAGCAAAGAACATTTTTTAATTTTTTTTTCTTTTTCTTTTTTTTAGTTTGTATTTAGTTTTAAATAAATAGGTATTTTTTTAAAATTGAGTCTCCCATCTTGTCTAGAAAATTTCAACTGAAATATAATTGTAATTCTATCCCAAAATGAAAATATCAATTCTTGAGAAGAATAATGAATAGATTGCTGCACTTCAGATTTTTGTTGTTGTTGCTGTGTCATTTTAGTTGTGTCCAACACAATTTTGGGGTTTTCTTGGCAAAGATATTGGAGTTGCTTGGCATTTCTTTCTTAAGCTCATTTTACAGATGAGAAAACTGAGGCAAACAGGGTTACATGACATGTCCAGCATCATACATCCAGTCAGTGCCTCATATCTATATATATCTTACCTTAGACTTTTGCTACATGGATAACCTGAACAAATCCCTTGTCATCAAATTAGATAATATGTACACTTTTTAAACCTTAAAAGTCTTTATAAATACTAGATAATTAGTAATAGTAGTTATTGTCATATTATGGAGGGAAAGTTCCTTTTCCACAAGATAAATGTAACAATACCTATAAGACAAGGTGTTTGTAAGTTTCAAGTAAAATATTTTATGTAAAATATATGCACCTTAACTCTACATGTAAATGTCAACTGTGATTCCTATGACCTCAACATGTATCCATTTTACATGTTAAAGAGATGTATCCAAATATTGAAAATGGAAATATATTTTAAAGCATATAAAAATTATAAAAATTATATGTATATACAAACATAGTTATAAGTATATATATATATATATATATATATATATATATATATATATATGACTTAAGGGGAAATTTAGCTGAAAGATGTATATTCAAAAAATTAGTTATCCAAACTGGATAAATTGGCTTAATAAGAAAATTTTATCACAGGAGGAATTTAAATTCCAAGAAAATTCAAAAGTAATTAATATACTACTATTAGGCAGAAAAAGCATAAATACAAAAATAAACTTCATGAAGAAGAAGGAATGCTTACAAAGCTAAAGATAGGGAAAAATACAGGAATAGATTTAATTTGCTGGGAAAATACATTGAAATGATGGACAGAAAAGTAAATATATTTTCTCTAAATGCTGAACATTTTTTACTAGATGTATTTAAATACATAAGGTTAAGGAGAGTGAGAGAGTAGAGGGGGCAGAAGAGGAGAAGGAGGACTATTTAAGAGAAACACACAAGAAGATATAGAGACAGGGACACAAAGATAGAGAGACAGAGACAAAAAAAGATTAAGAGTGAGGATGAGGAGATTGCCTCTTGCTCAATTTAAAAGAGAGAAAAAATGAGAGACTGAGCCTTCTTGAAAGAAAAGTTGAGCTTTTAGTGGGAAAGAATATACTATCTGTCCCACTTTTCTCTCAAGTTTTATATTTTCTTCCAAAATACAATGAATGAAATATTATTGTCACTCCTATTTTCCCATGGCAAGAATATGTCATTTTGATTCTTCTTCTATTCCTTTATTACTATCCATTTACTGACCTTGCAAATATTCCTATATCCATCCCATTAAGAATAAAAACAATAATAGAGCACTGTATTCACAATTTCCTTGTGATTAATTATTTGATATATTTTTAGCTCCCTATGTATCTTTTCCTGCATCTGTAGAAGATTACTGCAAACTAATCAATGACTAACTCCTATATTGGAGGACTATTACAGATACTATGCGTGCCCTCTGTCTTTAAACAACTTAACCTTTTATAGTCTTACATAAACTTCTAACTCAGAATTCCTGGGATGCACATGTCTTTATTTCTTCTAATGTTATCAGTCAATGCTTTTTTCTTTATTTTTGATGGATTCATAACAATAAGTCCTATGGATATTTCCCACTGGAGTGAGGGAATTAATGGAGATCACCCACTTCACACAACTCCTCTATTCTTTTTGTCTCTTTCTGGATACATATTTAAGATGAAAAGAGGATGTCTTCAGTGCCATTACTTCTATGAGTAATAGATAAATAGATTGACAATAATATATCAATAGAAGATTGAAGCAATGTGTATAGATTAAAGATTCAAAGGCCATCAAAGATATCAAAAGAAAGGGAATTGAACAACAGCTAGTAGGACCAGGATAATATTTGTACTACAAAGTGAGTCTTTCTGAATACATAAAAGAATAGAGACTTGAGGAAATCTATTTAAGATGCTTAAGAAAGACATGTTCAGAAGAGTGGGAAAGGAATGCCTGAAGCATAAGCATAAAGTGATTTTTTTTTTAAAGAGAGGAACTTCTTTATCTGAGAATGAAAGTGAGGATGAAGGAACAAATGTAAAGAGGTTGAAGAATGGAA
The DNA here is from genome assembly GCA_023553655.1 of Myrmecobius fasciatus. Classification (NCBI taxonomy): domain Eukaryota; kingdom Metazoa; phylum Chordata; class Mammalia; order Dasyuromorphia; family Myrmecobiidae; genus Myrmecobius; species Myrmecobius fasciatus. The sequence continues at coordinate 13,081 of JAJPUD010024347.1, read as the reverse complement.
TGCTTTTATTTTACAGTGATGATCTCTGTGAAGTAAGAGTTAGCATCATGTAAAAAATTAATCAACAATCATTTGCTAAGACATAAGTACTATTCCAAATTGTGGGATTCCAAACCACAATAAAATACTCTATGTTCTAACAGTGTTTTCATTGTCTTAGGAGAGAAATCCCATAAACATTTCTTTAAGATCCTAGGACCCAGAGGAAGAGGAGAGAAAGAAATTTGGAAAGGCCTTCAGAAAAATATAAAATCTGAGATAAAGGTTGAATGAAATTTGAATTTCTAAGAAGAAAAATTGTGATTAAAAAGTCCATTTTAGCAATGGGAGACAGTCTGTAAAAAGAAAAAAAAATGTTGATGCAATGTCATGTGTGAAGAACAATAAGACCAGTCTGGTTATAGCAAATTGTGTAAAGTTGAATATAATAAAGTTGAAAAGGTGGATTATAGTCAAGTTGGGAAGGGCAGAAAATGCCAAATAATGGAGCATGATTTTGATCTTAGAAATAATAAGAAGCTTGTAGGGTTTATTGAGCAGAAGATGAGATGTTCATATTTGGGATTTAAGAAAACCACATGAAGAAAGCCATCTGCATTCAGAGAGAGGACTGAATACTGAGTATGGATCACAACATAGTATTTCCAATTTTTCATTGTTGCTTGCTTGCATTTTGTTTTCTTTCTCATTTTTTTTCTTTTTGACCTGATTTTTCTTGTGCAGCAGGATAATTGTGGAAATATGTATAGAAAAATTGCATATGTTTAACGTATATTTGATTACTTGCCATTTAGGGAAGAGTGTGTGGGAAAAGGAGGGGGGAAATTTGAAACATAAGATTTTGCAAGGCTGAATGTTAAATATTTTCTATGTTTATGTTTTGAAAATAAAAATCTTTATTAAAAAAAGAAAAGGAAGAAAACATTTTTAAAAAATATTAAATTGGGCAAAAAAAATCCAAAATCAAATAAGAAAATCACATTGGCATCATGTTATAGTAAGAATGAGAGAGAGAGAGAGGGAGAGACAGAGAGAGAGAGAGAGAGAGAGAGAGAGAGAAGATATGATACAGGTATAACATTGAAATAAATCATTTGAGGCCATTAGAATAATGGAAATATACATAAAAGACCTAATATGTTCTAAGCAGTATGCTAGGTGATACAAATCTTTTTGTATTACCTTTTAGAGCATGGTATAACCTGACAATGCATCACTGGAGATATGAAGACAAAAATGAAATACCTGCATTCAAAAACTTTACATTATGTCAGGAAAAGACATAGACATATATTTATAATGTATACAATGTTATATGGAATATGTTCAGGTGTTTATGCATGTAATAAATGTATAATATAACATATGAAAAATAAATAAAAATTATTTTTGTTAGGAGAGAGAGATAATAAGACCCTGATTTAGGATGATGGTTTTCTGAGTACCAAGAAAGAGATGGATGTGAGGGATGTTGTAGAGTTAGAATAAGTAACAAAAAAAAAATAAGTAACAAAGGGTAATTACTTGAAACTGTTACCTGAAAGAGAATAAGTTGAAGATGATTCTAAGTTGGTGGTGATTTTGGTGGTGATTCCTGGGTGGGTATTGATCCAAAGAATCTGAGATAAGACTAAAATGTGTGTGTGTATGTGTGTGTGTGTGTGTGTGTGTGTGTGTGTGTGTGTGTTGGGGGGAGGCGAAGGGTAGATACAGATTAATCTAGTACCAGAAGAGAAGCTAAGAACTTTGGAATGTTCATATAAGTAACTTCAACATAATTTAACATACCTAATTCTTACACACACACACACACACACACACACATTTCCAGTGACAAAATGACAGGTTAGTTAGAGGGCTGTCCTTGATGTCAGGAAGAGTTTCGTTCAAACCCTACCTCTGTCAATATGAGTTGTGTGACTATAAGCAATATTTTAACCTCCTTAAAGAATCAGAATTCCTAATCTGTAAATCAGGAATTCTAGGTTTTTGTGGCACCTCCCAAAGCATGATTGCATGATTTATATGATAAGATTCTTATATGATAAGAATTCAGAAGAAGTACTTTCCCAAACCTTAAACCATCATATAAAGGTAAGTTATTGTGGGGAGGTGCCAAAATGGTGAAGAGTAGACATGGCTTTATCTGAGCTCCTCCTAGTATCCCTCAGATGAACACAAGATCAAGCCTCTGAACTGGTTTTGGAGCGACAGAACCCAAAAATATTTGGATTGTAATACATTTCCAGCAGACAATACATTGGAAGAACTTCAGAAAAAATCTGTTTCAACCAGGTGGAGGAGGGGGGTGATGAGAGAGTGAGGAAGCCGCCAAGCACAGAAACAGCTCAGGGAGGCAGAGCATTGTAGCTTCTGTGCAGTGGGCATTCTACTAGGAAGTTCTTAGGCTACTCTGTCTTGGGTACAAACCAGTGGATCAGCAGATTAGCTGTGAGACAGCAACATGCAAATACAATGCAAATACAAAAGGGAAATAGTGAGCCTCAAACCCCAGAAAAATGTGGGACCTGACCACACTTACTCAGCACCAGAAGTCAGTCAGCAGCATTAGCCACAGAGCAATCTAAAGCATCTATTGCTGATGAAAGAAGCTTGGGACAAGCTTTCCTTTGCCCTAAGAACAGACCTCAGCCTTTAAAAATATTGAGCAAAGAATCAAAAAGAATTCTGACCACAGATAGCTTTAATGGAGAAAAAGAAGAACAGACCTCAAACCCTGAGGATGCTAAAGGCAAATCATCTATAGATAAAACCCCAAAGGGTGAAATGAGTTGGTCCCCATTTCACAAGGCTCTTTTAGAAGAATTCAAAAGGGATCTTAAAAGAAATTTAGAAGAAAAATGGAGAAAGAAAATGAGAACTTTGCAAAAGAGTTTAGATAATGAAAAAACAGAATTTACCTAAAGAAAACTCCTAAAAAAATAGATTTGATGAAATGGGAAAAATATAACTCCTTGCAAAATAAATATGAAAAAGAAACTAATTCATTGAAAAACAGAATTTGTGGAATGGAAAAAAAATGAAATGAACAAAACACCTCATTTAAAAGTTCAATTGGCCAAATGCAAAAGGAGATAAAAAAAACTAATTGGACAAAATAATTCACTAAAAATTGGAATTTAATGACTCAATGGGATGTCAAGAATCACTCAAACAAAACCAAAAAATGAAAAAAATAGAAGAAAATGTAAAATATCTCATTGGAAAAACAACTGACCTGGAAAATAGATCTAGAAGAGACAATCTAAGAATTTATTGGACTTCCTGAAAAGCATGATGAAAAAAAAGAGCCTAGATATCATCTTTCAAGAAAGCATCAAGAAAAACTGTCCTGATGTCCTAGATCAAAAGGATAAAATAGCTATTGAAAAAAATTAACCCATCGCTTCTTGAAAGAGATCCCAAAATGAAAACTCCAAGCAACATTTCATCTAAATTTGAGAATTATCAAATCAAGGAGAAAATATTGCAAGTGGCCAGAAGAAAACAATTCAAATATTAACAAGTCACAATCAGGATTACTCAGGACCTAGCAGCTTCTACTTTAAAGAAGGAAAAGGCATGGAATCTGATATTCTGAAAGACAAAAAAAAAATGTGAATTGCAGCCAAGAAGCAACTATCCAGCAAAATTGAGCCTCATCTTTCAAAGAAAAAGATGGACAGTCAAGGTCAGTTATTGTTCTCACTCATTTCTTTGCTTCAACTATGCATCTTAAGTTTTAATCTCTAGAACTCAGTAGATATTGAGTTTAGCTTACAAGGTGTTTTTTTTTTTACAATAAAATTTATTTAAAGCCAGTTGCCATGGAATACCTAGTCATTGGATATCTAAGCTTGGATTAGAGGAGTAGAAATGGGCTACTATTTACTTCTATTGTAAATAATATAAAATGGGTAGGTTGGAAATTTCTGTTTGTGTTCTACTGCAATACTATGAAGAATCTTCCTAATATTCTTTATAACTTAAATGAATTCCTCCCACCCTTCCAAGAGGACATATGGGAAGTCTTATTTCTGTCCTTTAAAGCTGTGTATTTTTTATTATAATTAGCATTCAGAGCTGATCAGAAGTGATCACTCCTAACTACTGTTTATGGGTTTCATCATTTGAATCAGAAGACCTATTCCATAGCTGGCTACTACATTATGGAAAAGAAGAGAACTGGGTGAAGCCTATGTAATTTTACCAAAGGAATTTTCTTGGAGGCTCATTAGCTATTAGAGAGAGAATCTTATGGGTTGAACTATGTATATATGCACACATACACATCAATATTTGTATCTTTATTTTATGTATATATGTTTTAACTATGTAATTATTAATATTTAGCATTTAATTCAGCCTAACTCTTAATGTGAGTTTCTGTGTTCTGCCTATAGGTCTAATGTCCTTATCACAGACTTAAATCAGTGTTATCTCTTCATCATTCCCAAAACTTGGAGAATCCCTAATAGAGATTCATTTCTCTGACCATATTGTAGAAAATAAGTTTCTTGTGGTTTTGCTTGTTGCAATGGTAATACTTACAAGAACATTGAATTAGCAATGAAACTCATACTATAAAATTATATAAAAGACAAAATTCCAAAATTCAACTTGACCACTACCTGGGAAAGAGGGAGATAGTTACAATCTTTGGATGATTTTAAAATAATCATTTTGTTTCCAAGACAGGACACTGCATAAATTTTTAGATTCTTTCCATATTTAAGATGGTAGAACATTTTAATTTTTTAACTGAGTAAATATGATTATTATAACAATGATAATAAATAATAGAAAGTACTTATAAACTGCAGGAAGTTTGTATTATCTAAAGATAACTGATACCAGAAAAAGGCCATTGAAATTGAAACCATTTAAAATGGATCCAATATTTTGTAGGAAGAAGTAGAAATAATGAATTAAGCTTTTATCTAAAACTAAAATTATGAAAAAAAATTATTTTTTTCTTATATCTAAAAAATTATGTTAATATTGCAAATCTGTGATATTTTGAGAACAAGAAAACTGAATTATCCTGATTGACAGGGTATCATTTTTCAGATAACATTGTACTATATTATTTATTTCAGATGATAAATCCTCAAATAATATATAGCATGTTATCTACCAAGTATCCCAAGAATCTTTCATCCTTTAATGATGCAATTTATTGATTCTCTCTACCATTGCCAGAGATAGGGACTAGATTTTTGACTTCATTAATATAGTTAACACTTATATGAAAAACTCCCTTTATCTTTTTTGATACTTGTAGAGCTGCCTAAAACACAGAGATTAAATGACTTACCTAGTGTCAAAAGGATAGTATATATGGGAGGTAGTATGGGAACTCAGGTCTCTGTGATTTTGATATTCTAGAATGTATACACTTATCTTGGTGGTCTCTAGAAGTCATAATGGCAATCTGTAGGCAGAAAAAAACAGAAGGAGGAATTTTTCTGACTCAAGATGAGATGCCCAAATTAAAGATGATCCATGTTGGAAAGACCTGATTCATAGGATATTAAGTTTTTTGTTGAAGCAGGGTTTTAACCAAGATTTTGTCTTTATTCCTTCCTAGTCCTAAGATTCTATACTTTTAAATAATTTTGTTGAAGAACATAAAACTTGGGGCATCTAGGTGGTGCAGTGGATAGAACACCAACCCTGAAGTCAGGAGTATCTGAATTCAAATCTGGCCTCAGACACTTAACACTTCCTAGCAGTATGACTCTGGGCAAGTCAACCAATATCAATTGCCTTAACAAACAAACAAAAAAGAAGTAGTTTAAATGTCCCCTAATGCCTTCAGTGAAAGCATGGTATAGAAGGAGCCAATAATACTTCATGTTTTTTCTATGACATGTACTTTATGTGTGACCAAAAACAAATCACTTAAATCTCTGAGTGGGCCAGGAAACTTTCTAACAGTGGAGTTTGAAGAGGAATTGGATATCTATAATATTGAAGAAAATTTATAGTCAAATTGATAGTTTTCTATACCTATAAATTCAAGGAACCAAATCAACCATCCAATCTCTCTCACCAAAACTTTGAGATAAAAACAAAGTAAAGCAAACAAATATTTTTTTTGAAAAATCACATCATCTGGTAGAAAAACAATGAGCATTCTACATTGGACTAGGTTTAAAATGATATTTTTTAAATAAAACTAATAACGAAGAAAAAAATGAATTAAAAGTACTTTTGAAACCACAAAGTCCATTATTCTGGCATCCTATTTTAAATATGTCAACATGGAAATAAATATTTTCCTTGATATCAACCATTCATACACATGTGCACTTAAACAAATCAAAGCTTCAGTTCAACAGGCCTAGGATCTCTTGATATAAAATAATGCAACTTGGCGTAACAACCATAAGTAATATGTGGCTTTCTAAAAAAACAAACAAACAAAAAAACATAAAAAGGGCAGCTAGGTGGCAGAGTGGATAGAGCACCACCCCTGAAGTCAGGAGGACCTGAGTTCAAATCTGACCTCAGACACTTAACATTCCCTAGCTGTGTGACCCTGGGAAATTCACTTAACCTCAATTGCCTAAGCAAAACAAACAAACAAACAAACAAAACAAACAAAAAAAACATAAAAAGCAAAAAATCAAAAAAACTTTGAAAGGGAAAATCCTTTTTATGCATTGATTACAATGTCATTTTTCATCTGTTTTATCTAATCTGAAAAAAATAAACAAACTGGTAAAAAGCTGAGATGTCTGCAGCTTTCAGAAATTGATTCATATCCATTTTCAGACTAAATGAATTATTTATCAGTGACTAAGCAGATACATTTCTTACATTTTCAGGAGTAGTTCACAAATTAAGTTGGATTATCATCTATTTCTGTATATGCATAACCATAATGCAAAGATTTACATTTCTGAAAAAAAAAAGATCTTTATAAAAAAATCTGAAGATCATCTTTTTTTGGAGTGAAAAGATTGTAACTTTATTGTATCCTTGTTGCTTCATTTGATATTTGACCTAAAATGTACTGATGCAGCAAGCAGGACTACCATATGTGAAATATCATGATTAACCATAAATTCTTTTGTCATAAATATAACTCCTAGTAGGTTTAGAAACAAAAATAAAAAGAGCAGCCCCATTTTGCCAATAAACAGGGGGCAAAGTTTTTTCAGCAATTATAATTTTGGATCCAAATTTTTTTAAATTTTAATTTCATAGTTTTTTTTTTAATTTATGGAATAAATAGCATCATAATGCAGAAAATTTTCCCAGCAAAATTACAAAATCCAGTTCTGAGATAGTTTAACAGAATGTCTTAGAATAAAACCATTGACACAATAATATTAGGATCATAGACTTAGAACAGAATGAGACCTTAGAAGTCATCTAGCTCAATCCCTTTAGTTTCTGCTGTTGTTTGTCTTGTTGTTGGACTTTTTGTAAGCTTGATTATTTGGGGGTCTTTGGTGAGGCAATAGGGCTTATGTGACTTGCTTAGGGTCACATATAAATGTTAAGTGTCTCAGGCCTGCCTGGAACTCGATTCTGCCTGACTCCTAGACTTGTGCTCTACCTTCTCTACCATCTAGCTGTCCTCTTTGAGTTTTGTTTTTTTTTTTTTTAATGAGAAAACTAGTGCCAGAGAAGTTAAATAACTTTCTCTCTTTAGTCATATTTATAATTTTGTGTTAATTTTTACCTTCATCCTAATCAACCAATAGCTGATCTCTACAAAGATAGCTGACATCATTCATGACTCTCCATTTTCCACTGTCTTCTCAATCTTTATTTGAAGAAAGTTCCATGTTGCCATGTTTGGGGGGATCTTGCCAACTTTTTTAGTTTGCAAAGGTAGAATTCTGTTATTTCTTCAAAGAAGAACATGATAAAAAGTAAATTGTAATAATCACTATGGTAGTTTTTTTTAATTAATGCTGATTAATTGCACTACAAGATGACTTGAAATCCCATAAATTATTTTTCTCTGTGCTTCAAAAGAAATGATGAAACTACTTCCATTATAATCTTTAAGCAATCGGTTCAAATAAAATTGTTGATACATCACTTTAGAACAGGAAATATTGACTTTTTCTGTGTCATGGACACATTAGACAATTGAGTGAAACCTGTGGATGCCTTCTCAGAACAAAAAATTTAAATAATCAAAATATGATTGCAAATATATACAAATATAGCTATATTTAAATACAGTTCTTAAACAATGATGGATCAGTGGAATAGATTAAATAAACAAGACACAGTAGACAATGATGATAGTAATCTTCCTTTTGACAAACCCAAAGATGGCAATATTTGGGATAAGAATCAATTTGGAAAAATTTGGGGAAAATGCTGGGTAAACTGAAACATACTAGAGCACAAATTAAGCATTAGTCAACAACTCTCAGTGTATACCAAGGTAAATTCAAATTGGGTACATGATTTAGACATAGGGAATAGCACTGTAAGCAAATAATGATGCAAAGAGAACTTTACATTTCAGCTCTATGAAGAAAAAAAAGAATTTATTACCAAACAGAAAATAGAGAATATTTACAGAGGGTTAGAACAAGATGGCAGAGAGTAAACAGGTCTTTGTCTGAGCTTTTCCTGGTTTCCCTCAGATCAACATCAGATCAAGACTCTAAACTTGTTTTAGGGTGACAGAACCTACAAATATTTGGAAATTGAATAAATTTCCAGCAAAAAAATATTTTGAAAGAACTTCAGAAAAGATCTCTTTCAATCAAGCATGAGAGAGGAAAGAGAGAGCACAGGCAATGCATGGGGAAATCTACTAGGAGACTCTTGACCAAAATGCAGAAGTGTTGGCTACTCTGTCTTAGTACAGAAACCAGTGAGTCACCAGACTAGCTGTGTTACATACAACACAACTACAAAAGACAAATAGGAGCTTCTGAACCCCAGAATAACACAGGACATGTCCATGTCTATCCAGCACAGGAAGGAAGTCAACAGCATTGGTCCCAAAGTAGTGTGAAGCCCCAAAGTAGTTGCCTGTAGAGAAAGCTTGGAACAATATCCTCTGTACTCTAAAGAACAGACCTCAACCTTTAAGAATGAGAAAAAAGCAAAACAAACTCTGACCATAGAAAACTTTTGTGGAGACAGAGAAGAACAGACCTGAAGCCCTGAGGACAATAAAGGCAAATAAATGATCTTCAGATGAAGCCCAAAAGGGTGATACAAATTGTTCTCCATCTCACAAGACTCTTGGAAAAATGCAAAAAGGATCTTAAAAGAAAGTTATAAAAATGAGGAAAGAAAATGAAAATTTTGCTACAGAGTTTGGAAAAGGAAACACAGAATAGATCTGCAGAAATTCCTTTAAAGATTGGTTTAGAGAAATAGAAAAATCATATAATTCCTTACAAAAAAGACTTGATGAAATGGAAAATGAAAACAATTCCTTAAAAAACAGAATTTATGAAATGGAAAAAAAATGTACTAAATAAGTCATTTAAACGTTCAATTGGCCAAATGCAAAAGGATATTAAAAAAACCACCTGAAGAAAATAATTCACTAAAAATTAGAATTGAACAAATGAAAGGGAATGACTCAATGACACATCAAGAATCAATCAAACAACACCAAAAGTTGAAAAATAAAAGAAATTGTAAAATACTTCATTAGAAAAACAACTGACCTGGAAAATAGATCTAGGAGAGATAACCTAAGAACAATAGAACTTCCTGAAAACAATGATGAAAAAAAAAAAGCCTAGACAACATTTTTCAGAAAAATCATCAAGGAAAACTGTCTTGATATTCTAGAACCAGAGAACAAAATAATCATTAAAAGTATTCACTAATCACCTTCCTAATTGAAAACCCCCAAAATATTGTAGGCAAATTTCAGAATTATCAGATCAAGGGGAAAATCCTGCATGCAACCAAAAAGAATTCAAATGTCAAGGATCCACAATCAGGATTATGTAGAACCTAGCAGCTTTCACTTTAAAGGATCAAAGATCCAGGAATATGATATTACAAAATTCAAAGAAATATGTATTGCAGCCAAGAATCAACTATCCTGCAAAATTAAACATTATTTTTCAAGGAAAAAGATGAACATTCAATGAAATAAATAAATTTCATTTATTTCTGATGAGAAGACCAGAGCTTCACAGGAAGTTTGATCTTCAAATACAAAACACAAGAGAAGCATAAAAAGGTAAAAAGGAAATAAAAAATAACTTTTTCTTTTAAAAGTTAAAAAGATTACATTCTTTTTTTAATACTTTTTTATTTGCAAAACATATGTATGGGTAATTCCTAAACATTAACCCTTACAAAGCTTTCTGTTACAAATATCCCCCCCTACTCCCCACCCCTCCCCTAGATAGCAGGATATCCACTACATGATAATTATGTTAGAATACTTAAGAAATCAAATATATGCATATCTACAAGAAAGAATAATCTCATAAAGAAAATACAATGCAAGCAAACCTCAATAGAGAACATGAAAATGTTATGTTGTGGTCCACATTTCACATCCTTCTCTCTAGGTGTATATGGCTCTCTTCACCAATTGGAACTGATTTGAAGTGTTTCATTGCTGAAGAGAGTGATGTCCATTAGAACTGATCCTCATATAGTATTGTTGTTGCTGTGAATAATGATCTCCTGTTTCTGCTCACTTCACTGAGCATTAGTTCATGCAAGTTTCTCCAGGCCTCTCTGAAATCATCCTGCTGGTCGTTTCTTACAGAACAATAATATTCCATAACATTCATATACCATAATTTATTCAGCCACTCTCCAATTGATGGGCATCCATTCAGTTTCCAGTTTCTAGCCACTACAAAAAGGGCTGCCACAAACATTCTTGCATATGTGAGGCCCTTTCCTTCTTTTATGATTTCTTTGAGATATAAGCCCAATAGAAACACTGCTGGGTCAAAGGGTATGCATAGTTTGATAACTTTTTGAGCATAGCTCCAAATTGCCCTCCAGAATGGTTGGATCCATTCACAGCTCCACCAATAATGCATCAGTGTCCCAGTCTTCCCACATCCCCTCCAACATTCATCTTTACCTTTTCCTGTCATTTTAAGTTTACATTCCTACATGGGAAGATAATATTTCTAATTTTTCAGAACTGTATCTCTGTTATGGTTATATTTAAAGAGGACAGGTAAAATTTGATTTTATTGAGGTGACATAAAAAGAAACTAGAGGTGGAAAGTAGATTGTACTGAAAGGAGAAAAGGAAGGTAAAATGAGGTAAATTGCATCTCACAAAGAAGAAAAAAGACCTGTTACAATTGAATGAAAAAAGTGAGGGAGATGAGCATTTTGTGAATCTTACTTTCGTCATATTTGGTTCAAAGATAAAATATCAGACATTTATAGACATACTAGAGATAGCTTACAGAGAAACTTGTCTCATCCTATAGAAAAGTAGGAGAGGAAAGTGGAAAGGAACTAATAGAAGGTAAATTAAAGTAGAAGGGGAAAGGGATTCAAAAAAGGAATGATTGTAAAAGTGGAGGGATATTTGAGGGTGATGATGGTTTGAAGAAAAACACTGGAGAGGAGTTAAGAAAGGAAAGAGAAAAGTAAAACTTGGGAAAAATAAGATGCCAACAAATGCAGAGTTAGTAATTTTAACTGTGAATAAGAATGGAATCAGTTATCCCAAAAAACTGAAGCAGGTAGCAGGCTGGATTAAAAACCAGAATTCTATAATATTCTGTTTACAAGAAACTCCTTTAAAGCAGGGTGATTCATACAGAGCAAAGGTAAAAGGCTGGAGCAGAAGCTATTATGCTTCAGTTGAAGTTTAAAAAAAAAAAAGCCAAGGTGGGGATCCTTTTCCCCAGATAAAGAAAAACTTCAAAAAAAAAAATATAGCTCAAATTAAAAGGAAGGAAACTTCATCTTTCTGAAGGGTATCATAGATAATAAAGTAATATCAATACTAAACTCAAATGAACCAAATAGTATTGCATCCATATTCCTAGGTGAAAAGTTAAGAGACCTGCAAGAAGAATAAGACAGCAAAACTATATCAGTGGGGGATCTTAGCTTTGCTCTATCAGAACTAGATCAATCAAACCACAAATTAAATTTTTAAAAAATGTCATTAAGGCAAGTATAATTTTAGAAAAGTTTCATACATTAAGTCTTTGGAGAAAATTTAATGGAGATAGGAAGGAATATACTTTTTTTTCTTGGTGGTACATGGAACCAATACAAAATCTGACTGTGTATCAGGGCATAAAAAACACAAAATCAAATGCAGAAAGGCAGAAATAGTAAATGCATATTTTTCAGATCATGATGCAATAAAAATTACATGTAATAAAGGGCCAGGGAAAATAGACCAAATATTAATTGGAAACTAAATACTTTAATCCTAAATAATGAATGGGTGAATAAACAAATCATAGACACAATTAATAATTTCATCCAAGAGAATGACAATATTGGGACAATAAACCAAAATTTATGAGATGCATTCAAAGCAGTTTAAGGGGAAGTTTTATATGTCTGGATGTTTACTTGCATAAAATAGAGAAAGAGAATTTATAATAGGAATGCAGGGCTGGTTCAATATTAGGAAAATTTTTAGCATAATTGACTCTATCAAAAAGCACACTATAAAAAAATCATGATTATCTCAAAAGATGCAGAAAAAGCATTTGACAAAATCCAACATCAATTTTTATTAGAGAGTATAGGAACAAATGGAGTTTTCCTTAAAATGAGCAGTAGTATCTATTGAATACCATCAGCAAGCATCATACATAATGGGGATAAAGTAGAACCATTCCCAGGAAGATCAGGGGTGAAACCAGGTTGTCCACTCTCACCATTACTATTCAATCTTGTATTGGAAATATTAGCTTCAGTAATAAGAAAAAGAAATTAAAGAAATTAGAATAAATAGTGAGGAAACCAAATTATTAAACTTTGCAGATAATATCATGGTATAAGAGAATTCAAGATAATCAGCTAAAAATCTACTAGAAAAAATTCACAACTTTAGAACATTGCAAAATACAAAATAAATCCACAAAAATTATCAACATTTTTATATATTTTCCTTCCGGGG
>JAJPUD010024346.1:0-18851 GCA_023553655.1 Myrmecobius fasciatus | reverse complement strand
AGAGAGAGAGAGAGAGAGAGAGAGAGAGAGAGAGAGAGAGAGAGAGAAATCTGATTTCTTCACTTTAGCCTGAGACTCCTACAGGGAGTGAATTCATGTGAGTCCAGACCAGGAGGCTCAGGTGGGCCAGAGATCAACTGTCTGAGATGATACCTTTCCCCAGCTGAGGTTATAGCTGAAGAGGAAGACACTAGCCCAGGGATTTACTCATATATTAATTAAGGGCTATCCGAATCCAATTTCAGGAGTGAGACATCCGCCTTAAAAGTCTTTATTGTGTAGGATAAGAGGATCTAGCCTACTGAAGTTACAGCACAAGCAGATGGTGGGCAGGGACTGAAACACTGAAATGTAAAGGGGAAATCATTCTCTCCCATCCTAGGAGTTGGAGGGTTTTATATCTTAATTGTATATGAAGAGGCCAGAAAGACTTTGTCTCCTGGGTACAGACTGCCCATATATAGGTCCCTAGCCATTCAACTACAAAGATGCCCAAAGGAATATGGGAGGGGAACAAACCACCCCAAGGCAACAAGGAGTACCAGAGAGAAAGCTCTTTTGAGCCAAGATTTAGATAATGGCAAGGCAAATTTTCACTTATCTCTGGACTGTTCCAGAGCTAAGAATTTAAGGGGCTTAAAGGGAAGAAGCTTCCGTCCATCTTAAACTTAGGAGAGTTGTCCTAGAAGAAAAATCTCTGTAAAACCTCAGCTAATACGACAGCTGAACAGAGCGACATCTCCACTGGCAGAAGGTAGAAAAACTTGGCCACCTAGCTTTCCTACATATGTGCTGCACTATCGTTGTACTTTAAGTTTGTTCCTACTCTTGCCACCTCCCGGGCTTTAGGCATATTTGTAGGAGATGCTTTGTAATGGCTGCTCTGGCGACGTTGAATAAGTATTGAAGAAATGCCTTTGCCAAAGAACCGAGTTTATCGATTGACTGTTAAGAGGAAGCATACTGACTAGTATTTAGGAGGATCGATCACTGGTCGTCCTCCTTAGCGCTGGAAGAAAATGAAAACAAAATCCCTATATTGGGGTCAAGTTACAATATGTCTGACTGTGGCTGACCAGGCCAATAAGAGTTCAGAAGGCGCTACCACAGTTTGGGCACAAATAGTCCACGTGAACATTGGGAGTGGAGATGGCTCTCAATTTTGCAGGTCTCACGTTTCTTTTGAGCTTTGCTCATAGAGCACAGCATCTTCTTTGATTCTAGCCAATCGTGCTGGGCAGTCCTGTGCCATTGTCTGCCACATCTCCCAATTGGTTCTGTGTGGGATAAAAAGTCGACTCCCGACTCAAAATCATTACTCAGAGATCTCTCAAAGTGAAGATTAGAAGTTTATTAGAATCTTGCAAAATTCTGGATGATCATTTCTCCAGGGGGCAAGCCAGGGAGGAGAATAAGGTTGTCGTTTCCAGTTTGAACAGATGTTTCATAGATAGAGTCACAGATACTCAGGACCCGCCAATCTCCAGAACAAGGTATTTGTGGCTTACTTATCACAGATATTTTACCCGACCTCTTGCAAATAGGATTCCGATCTGCCTTTGATATTCTAAAAAGCATACTTAATCCCATCCTGCAGTGTTTTAATGATTCCGTATGAAAAACCACACCAATCTCTCACAATCATTATTCTGAAAAGTCCTCAGTTTCCCATTTCATTCAGTTCCAAAGTTCTTCCGAGAAAACTTGAGAGTGTTTTTGTATTGCTTCCTTTTATGGTTGCTTTAACATCTCTTTAGTCCTAGAACCGAGGGAGTAGTAACTACCAGCTTTTTTGGGACTCAAGCCATTAGTCAAAGGGCTGGGGGAGGGTTTGCCATGAAGTTTGAAGAAGTGTGAAAAGTCTTGGTATAGCTCCTTTAATGAATAAAATAAGAGGCATAAAAGAATTGCTTTGCTGCATTGGATCAGCTGAGATTAACCGACATAAATTTGTAGATTTAGTTAGCATCACTTCATGGTTTTCTCGTGCTTGGGGATCCACGTGAATCCAGAAGACAGTGGATGTTGTGAATAATACAAAATTGGAAATGAGCAAAACATAATGCTAGGATAAGGAAGAAAGGACTTGAATACAGAGAATAGTATAGAGTGGAACTAGTTCACTGAAGGGTCAGAATAGGGAAGGGAGAAGAACATAGGGTGATTGATAACCTAGGAAAGAATTGAGCTCAGTTAGGATGAAGGTTTAAGGTTGGATTTTCCTAGGCCTACGACGCCTGGGGGGGGGGGTCAGAACTAACCCACTGTTGAGGGATAAAGGACTCCAACAACTTTGGGGGTCCCCAGGTGGGTGTCGCAGGTGAGGGGAAAGAATTCACAAACTCAGTTTGGGGCAAAATATTTATTGCACTGACAACGGTGGGCTAAGTTCCAAAAGGGATCCGCAAAGATCCAGACGCAAGAAGATAATTTTATAGGAACAAGACAGGGAGATTGGGTGCTTCATGTCACTGATCTGCTCATTTTGTGGCCCAGTGGTAGAACTAAGGAGTGGTCTCAGGAACTTGGTTATCCCTGATCTGCAGATCATGTGTCTGACAGTCAGCAATGTGTGTGGACAGATTGTTAGAACAATAGCACTCTAAGGTCAGAGGGCCAGAGATCACTAATATATCTTTCTTAAAATCTAAGGGAAGAAATATTATTATATTCCTAGGTCAGAGGGATCTCAGGATCACCGATTCCAAAGCCAGAAGACTTTAGAATCACTGACAGATTGTTAGGACAGAAGCACCCCAAGGTCAGGGGGACCTCCCTACTGCTGTCTCCCTTAGAAGTTATATCACCATCACCCCTCCCCAATAGCACTTACATTCAACCATGGTTTTGGGGCAGCTAGATGGCTCAATGGACAGAGGGCCGGGCCTGGTGCAAAGAAAACTGAGACCAAATGTGACCACGGCCACCTACCAGCTATATGATCTCGGGCAAATCACTTCACCCTGTTTGCCTCAGTTTCCTCATCCGTAAAATAAGCTGGAGAAGGAAATGGTCAACTAATCCAGGATTTTTGCCATGTAAACAGCAAAAGGAGTCAAGAAGAATCGGACACAATTAAAACGACTAAACTAATATCTGGTGGAGGAGATAAGGCCCCAGGCCACGGGGCTTCCTGGACCTAAGATGCCTGCCTACCAAGGGCCACATATCAGTCTATCCGCCCTTCCCAGAGTCATTTCATTCAACTAAGAGAAGAGCCGATTCATTGTGGTAAAGATCGCGATGTTTCAAACACATCCCAGAATGCCCGGGGACTTTCAGAGCCACACTGAATTGTTCCTTCTGGGCCCTGCACGATTCCGGAAATCTTCCAAAATCGCCCTGTTGGCGTCTGTAGCCTCGTTTAAGTTCCGGGGCAGATCCCGGGGCCAGAATAGGGCTTATTATAGGAAACAAAGCTCCAAGACGCGAATTGTTTTAGGATTACGGGGCCTCGCGAGGATCAGAATCAGCAGCCTATCACCTTCTCAGCGTCAATCTTTGCGCCCCCCGATTGGCTTAACGCGGAGTTTGAAATCACGGCCTAGAACTCCCAGAATGCAAAGCCACACTCTATTCCCGCCTCTGGCCCCATAGGACGCTTCCAGGAGCGTCCTGAGCTCGCCCTGTAGCTGTCTCAAACTTTGCTTCCGGGTCGAGTCCACGGGCCGGCTGAGGCCGACTTGCCAGGCTGGAGGATGTCATCAGTTAAATAAACCAGAACGACAAAAGCCAGTGTGGCTTCTCAGAATCAAACTCGATTCACTTGATAGGGTTTTCTCGCGATTTCCAGAATCTTTTAAACTACCTCTGTCGGCGGCTGTAACCTCGCCTAAGTTCCAGGGCAGAGGCCCCGGGTCATGAGCCATAGCCAAGGACGGGAGGGAGATGCTAACAAGTACAGGAAATAGGGTCCAGACTCTGGAGCTTCCTAGACCTACGGTGCCTCGCGAGGGCCAGAATCAGCCGCCGATCATTGTTCCCTAGTCGCATTTTCACTTAACCGTGTGAATTTGTTGCCCCCTATAAACGAGTAGTTTGAGATACTCGAGTCGCAGAACTACAACTCCCAGAATGCCACGGGCCTAAATTCCTTCTGGGCCCGCACGAGCACAGGAAGTCCTAGAACTCCTGGTCTGGAGACGGGCGGCTGTAAGTTCTCCTCAGTTCTCGGGCAGGGACCGGGTGCTAAGGTTCGGCAGGCCGGGATAGAGGGGGAGAAATAGCAAATATAAGGAACGGGGCCCCAGGCGCGCGTTGTCCTGAACCCGCGGCGACTCGCGACTGTCAGAATCAGTAGCTCGTCGCCCCTCCCCCAGTCGTGTTTGCATTTCACTTGGCGCTTTCCTAGGGCCTCCGGAAGAGAACCTCCATGAACTCAGATCCTGAAAATACGGCTGCCACAATGGCAGCGTCACCAGATGTACTTCCCTGGGCCGATGGGACTCGAGGAAGTGCCGGGACTCGCCCTGGCGGCGCGTGTAACTTCACTTCTGGGAAGGGACCACAGCCTGGGCTGATGCGAGGTACCAAGGGCCCGCGGGGTGGGATATGGGATACTATGAGGTACCGGAAATACAAATCCCAGAATGCCAGTCGGCTCGCAAGGCCAAACTCGGTTGACTCTGCCTTGACCACGATTCTCGGCCTCTCCAGAACTCCCCCTGCCGGCTTCTGTAATCCTTCCTCAGGTTTGGGGGCAGAGGGCCGCAGCCAAGGTCCCCAAGACCAGGATGGGGCGTCTTAAGAGGACCCCAGGAAATGGGTTTTCCTAAGCCCACGGCTCCTCGCAAGGGTCAGAATCAGATGCTATTATTACCCTTCCCCATTCATATTTGCATTCAACCTTGGAGCTTGTAGGTTCACTGGGCCTTGGAATCAGGAAGACTCGAGTTCAAATTTGCCCTCAAACAATTAATAACTGTTTGATCTGGAGCAATTCACCTAACCCTCTATTCATTTAGGAAACAATTAGATGGTTCTATGGATTGAGCTCCAGGCCTCAAGTTAGGAAGCCTTAACTTGTTCAGTCGTGTCTAACACTCTTTGACCCCATGTGGAGTTTTCTTGAGAGAAATATTGGAGTATTTTGCCATTGCCTTCTCCATCTTGTCTTACAAATGAGGAAACTGAGGCAAGCAGGGTAAGTGATTTGTCCAGAGTCACACAGCTAACATCTGAGGTCACATTTAAACTTGGGGCCTTCAAGACTCCAGGCCCAGTGCTCAATCGACTTCAGCAACTAGTTGCCCTTATACAATACACACTTCCATATGTCGTTGTTCTTTCTCCAGAGATGGCTAGCACTTTCCATCACAAATCCTTAGTAGTTACTAGGAATGATGATGTTACTCAGAATAGTTAATCTTTCACGGTCACTGTGATAATTTTTGCTGTTACTCTCTACAATTTGTTCTCTTAGTTCTGCTCATTTCACTTTGTGTTATTTCATGCAGCTTTTTCCATGTCTTTCTAAAGTCAACCTGCTGATTATTTCTCATAACATTTTAGTATTTCATTACAATCATAAAATCACAGCTTGTTTAGCCATTCCCCAATTAATGGGCATCCCCTCAATTTCCAGTTCTTTGCCACCACAAAGTAAGCTGCTATAAATGTTTTTGAACATATGTGTCCATTTCTTTTTCCCCATGATCACCTTGATATTGCTAGATCAAAGAGTATTAACAGTTTTATTCTTTTGGAGCCTAATTCCAAATTGCTCTCCCGAATAGTTGGCTCTGTTCACAACTCCACCAACAGTCTATTAGTGTCTTAATATTTCCAAGTTACCTCCTGTATTTGTCATTTTCCCTTTCTGTTATTTTAGCCAATCTGATATGTGTGAGATGACATCTCGGAATCATTTTAATTTGCATTTTTCTAATCAATCGTGATTTAAAGCATTTCTTTTCCCACATGACCATGTGTCGCAGGTCCATCTGCACAGAAGGTGGGGCACCAATAACTGACCCAATGCCAGTAGCATCTGAAGCCCACAAGCTGGAGGAAACTTAGTTAAAAGCCGGATGATTAGAAGGAGTTGGAGGTAAGAGACCTAACAGAATGGGAACACTTGCAGTGGTGGAAGGTGTCAGGGATAAAAGGCACAAAGAAGAGTTTCCTTTTAAGTCAAATATAGTCACATTGTCCCCAAACATTCTGGAATAAGCCTTGTTTTCAGAGCAGCTCTGAAGGGGGTTCTTCCTATTAGATTTGCTTCTCTGGTTCCAAACCACTTGCAGAGATTCCTAGGCAATTCTTAGAACCTCTTAAATTTGCTTTTCCAGTAACTAGATTATGTGGTGAGACTAACTCAGACTTTATTAACAATAGGCTTGTAAACAGTATAAATTAAGAATCCATAATCCTGAATTGGATTAGGAATCTAAACCTAAAAATGAATTTTTTTACATACCACTTGCCCTTTTTATTTTTACCCAAATATTGTACCTGGTTTGGACAGTGCTATCAAGAGTCTCATTCATTCAGTTGTTTAGAATATATAATTGATCACAAATTCAGATTAAAAGTGGGAGTATTTTTCCTACTTGTATCCTATTATAACAACTCAGATGTTTTAGTATTTATCTACTAATAGATTTTGTTTTGCAGTGACCCAAAACTGCAGTTCATCTGCCCTGATTACAGAAATTTGCTAGGAAAGGAAAGGGGAGGGATATGGTGTAGTGTGGCAGACCATCCAAAGGTGTGGTCCCATATCTAAAAAAGTTACCAAGATACTGAAGAAAGAGGAACATACCAGCATGTTAGTAAATAGGTTTTATTTGGGAGGAGCTTACTAATGAGGTTGATGCTGGCTCCCTTGTCTCTGTTTGATCCCAGGCAAGAGTCACAGTCAACAGCTCATCATGCAGTAAAGATTTACATTATTTGCAGGGTACTAAAGCCAGGTTTAGAATTAACCATGGGAAAATTTGCTGCTCAGAAAAGAAAGGGCATAATGGGAAATCGAATCAAGAAAATCCTACCTTTGCCCATACAAAGTCATCCTCTCAACTTTTCCCAGGGACATACTAACCCTAAATGCAGCAGCTCTCAGATGGTACTTCCCTTGGAATGGTTAACTATTGTCTTCAGGACAATTCAGACAATCATACCTGAAGTCAAAATGCAAAACGCTATCAAATTACAGTCCCAAGAGGTTCTATCTCAAATAGCAAAATTTTACTAATCACAGCTTAGGGCTAGGCTATCGTTAATTTTCTCATGTTTCAATAACAGTTAACAATGAGAACCTAGAAGGACATCTTATTTCTCCTTTATTTATAGTTTCATACGTACAGTGAATACATGAAAATTGACTTAAAACCCCCAGAAAATGTTGATTACTCTGTTTTCAGACTAACAGATGTCTGTGTTGCCTTATTAACCCCTAAGTCAAAATAGAAACCTTTGAATGGAATGTCTTTTGTTGTTCCAAAGATGTAACTTCAACACATACTATTCATTAACTGGTAAAATTTCACAGTCCTCATAAGTGATAGCCAAATAATTCAGTTAAATTCACTTTTTACTATAAACAGACTTGCAAGTTCCCTATTTTGATTGGAAGTAGTTGTAGTTTGTCAAATTTTATCACTTCAGCATTTTATAGTATGCTGTCAGCAGGGCCCATAAGATTAAAACCTTTCCCAAATAGGTAGTTCTAAATACTTCACAGATAATGACAATTTAAGAGGTCTTTGCATCTTCTTGTTTTCCCCAAACAGTAAATTGTTATTACTGCCATTTTAAAGTAAAATATACTTAATTAAGTACTTATGTTTTCAAACAGTTTGACTACATTCTTTAACCGCTAAATTCATATTTAACAGTATCCAGATTAAAAGAAAAGTTACCTTTCTAATAGCATTTATAATGCAATCGTTTCCCAAATTTCATAATACAAGGAACTTGAAAGTGTAATAATAGCACAGTGTTGATTCTTTTTTTTTAGTTTATATATATTTATAATAGTGCTACTTCCTCCCCCCAAGTCAGTGCGTAAGCTGTAATGAAAACAGAAAAATTTACATAACAAAAATAGGAACAAAATTAAAAAAAATTTTTTGTTTGATTCTTTAAAAAAAAAATAAGATAAGAAATTTTTAACCAAATAATATAAATTCATTTGAATGCATTTCCAAATCCTCTTATATAGAAAATTATCATCTACCAATTTGGCATTCTATCACAATCGCATTCAAAACCCGGCACATAAAAAGAATAATGGCTAATATTTCTGCAGTGCTTACCATGTGTCAGACACTATGCCAAATACTTTACTATTTATTTATTTGCTTCACATAACAACCCTAGGATGTAGGTGCTATCAACATACTGTATTACAGTGTAGGAAACTGGGGCAAACTGATCACACAGCTAATAAATTCCTCAGGCTAGATTTGAACCATCCTGACGATGGCTTTTCCAAGCATATCTCCCTACTGCCAAATATCAAATGAATTGTACATTACATTCATATTTACAATAAGTATCCTATTAGGACAACATATATCACTTTAAACGAAAACACATTATAATTTAGTTCCAGAACAAACTTCAACCAAAACAAATCTAGATTTATAATTACTAATGCTACTTGAAATCTTATGCTGCAAATTGACTTCTAAGAATTTTTCTTGGTTAAACATAACTTGATACCATTAAGGGCAGCTAAGTGGTACAGTGGATAAAGCCTTGGGCCTGGAGTCAGACATTAGCTGTGTGACCCTGGGCAAGTCACTTCACCCTGCTTGCCTCAGTTTCTTCATCTATAAAATGAGCCGAAAAAAAAAAAATTAAAAAATAAAATAAAATAAAATGAGCCGGAGAAGGGAATGGCAAACCAATCCAGTATCTTTACCAAGGAAACTCCAAATGAGGTCACAGAGAATGGGAAATCACTGAAAGGAATGAACAACAACAGAATATCTTAATAAAATACTGTCTGTATTAGGCTTCTATATATAAATTATATGTAAATGCTTAAAAGCATTTCCCTAAAATATTTCTCAAATCTTTATCTCAGAAGAATAAAAACCTCAAACTTCTTTCCAAAACCCCAAACCCTTAACTAACCCGGGATTTGGAAATTGACAGTAAAGATATTCCATAATATTTATAAATATTAGTGTATAAACAGTTTATAATGCCATAGATTTTTACCAACCAGGAGAAAGAGAGAGAAAAGGGAGAGAAAAAAAGATTTCCTTTCTTGTCTTATTGTCTTTATCTCTGCAATCTCCAAGCTGGCCAGAGTTGTGAAGATAGAGAGAAAAAAACGTGAAGTTTTCTTCCTTATCTTTCATTGAAAATCCACTGAAAAGTCATTGAGAATAAATCCCCATTTAATGCTACCTGGTTATTGCTTTTTGGGGGGAGGAGGCCTTTTAATTTAATTGGAGTCTATTTAATTTAATTTAATTTTAATTTAATTTATGTCTCTGACAGAGACTACCTTTTGCTGGGAATTTCCTATAAAGTCTCTTTAAAAAGCCTCGCCCCTTAAAAGCCATGAGCAAAAGGCAAGTACATAAGATCTTGCTGTTTACTGTCTGAAAACGTGTGGTCATTCATTAGGTAAATGACTGTTTTTCGTCATTGGGTAGATGAATATTTGTTCTAATCATCTGCCTGCTACTAGAGATGTCTTATTAGAAATACGTTTGTATTAGGTCTTTAAATCTTTCAAAATGTAAGGCTGTTACAAGAAACGCATCTAAAGCATAGAGACACAAAATGTAAGACCATTTGGCTACTGATGCAACTGTTTGTGAGACCCAGCAGCTATTCTCATGCAGTGTGACTTAGAGTAGAGAATTTTAGTGCAATCTTCTTAGAAGATGTAACTTACGGAATATTTCATCACATCAATGGGAAATTAAATTTTATTTGTTTATTCCTAATGTGGGAATAACATGTTTGTCCTGTGTGTCCTGTGTTTTCTTATAAGTAACTCATTTGATAGGCACAGAACAAAGCAACGCAGTCATAAAAATGGCTGTTGGCCAGTCTATTGACCTCTCCCAGTCCATTCTACGATAGGTCCTGGCAAAGAGGGGATATGCTCTTCCCCACTCTGGGTGGTTTTAAACATCCTCAGGCCAGCTTCTAATCCCAGAGACAAATCAGTGGAAACTTCTCTTAGGCCCACATCAGACTACCAAGAATGCCTTCAGTCTCTTGCAAAATTTATTTTCATTGGTCAAAATCTAGGGGAAACTATTAGGCAGGATTATCAGACATGCCCAAAGTCTGATATTTTATGCCCAAGTGACTCCTGAAAGTGCCATTAAACCCCCCTCTTCTAAAACCTGCTTAGAGGAGGGATACTTGCCTAGGAAAAGACTGGCAGAATAGGGGTTTGGGCTAATCGATCTCAAAGTCCTGCTTCTTGACAGGTAATTGTTAAATCAAGCTTCACAGTCGAGACCGGTTGAGGAAGGATTTTGTGAATACCTCTGTTACTCTGGTGGGATTCCTGAAAATTGTTTGGGGGTTAAATATAACTTCAGCTCCCCCAAGTAATTAATGTCTTTCTTAGGGATCTTGGCTATTCTGTTTGCTCGACATCCCACCATGGCACCCCACTTCTAAACATCATCCCAGCCTTAAGCAGGTCATTTGGTCTTAAGTAGGCTTTTGTTAAAGGACTTTTGGGTGGAAGTCTGGAGACTCCACCCCATCCCCTCTCTTTTTAATTTTTACTTCTGGGTTTTCTTTATCCAACTGAGGGCAAGGTTTCTCCTCTCAGATAACGTAGTCTCTATTAAGAGATGATGCTTAACTAATTCTTTATCGAAGTCTGCTCTTCCTGGCATACTCTAACTTTAGGGAAGATAAAAACCATTAATCATATTCCCTTTAACCACGCTTCCCAACAGTGAAGGCACTGCCCCTAAGCGCTCTCTCTTTAGCTCTTGCTGCTTCAACTTTTTGTCCAAACTACAGGCTGTAAGAAGAACTTTCTCTAAACATTTCTGACAGCCCTAAGGAGAGGAATGTCTCCAATTGGAGACCTCCTCAACCAGTCAATTTCTGTCCCTAATCTTGCTCACTAGACTTCTTTCTTCTAGGCTTTGATCAATTCACCTTCAAATGATCACCACTAGACAGCCATATCGACTGGCTTCAGGGATCTGACTCAGAACCCCACTGGATGCTGCTCCAATGGGCTCCTGGTCCACCCTCAACTCAAGCTCACCATCCCTTCAAATTGGGATCCTGTAGGATGACTCTGGAAGTAGTTTCAGAAGATGAGATCATCACCCCAAAGGACTTTGGGCCCCGGTAATGATTGATGGAATCAAAGGATGCCAGTAAAATACTACCCAGTGTCTGAGTGGGCCCCCAGGAAGGAACAAACTGACCCTGTGCTCAACTCTGTTACTGTGCCCTGGTAATCAACTCTGTACCCCTTTAGTGTCACCGTACTTTGGCTTCAGTTCATCTCTGTAACATTCCCACCCCACAGGCCACTGTATTTCACTCGAAGCTTCTGGACATTACTTGACAGGTGTTTCTGGGGCAGCTAGGTGGTGCAGTGGATAGAGCACCAGCCCTGAAGTCAGGAAGACCTGAGTTCAAATGTGGTCTCAGACAGTTAACATTCCCTAGCTGTGTGACCCTGGGCAAGTCACTTAACCCCAATTGCCTCAGTAAAAAGCAAAAACCAAAAACCAAGTGTTTCTGGATTTAGCCTCTTAAGATTTCATCATCAGTCTCTACTATCTCTTATTTAGGGACCCCAACCCACTTTTCAAAAGATTTCTTTAACAAATTAAAAGAGTGGGGAAATGATGAGATCCCAAGTAACTAAGTGGGATTGGCAGAGACAGCCTGAAGTATTGGTAAATTTATTCCCTGAGGTAAGCAGGCAACTGTTTAACTGATGGGGATCAGTTTAACTTTAGAGTCCCACCCTCTGTGGAGTTTGTGGGTAGCCCCACTTTGCTACATCCAGTCCGAAATCCAAGTTATAGCAAATCCTTGAGATTAAATCTCTCCTCTAAATCTGTCTGGCCTACACCATCTTTGCTGAATCCCTTCTGGGGTTACAGCCTGCCACAGCATTTTGCGTTGATGTATCTTTCCCCTCTTCCGTGCCTCATGGTGTCTTTCCTCTCATCCCCTCACCATGTTTCATGGTGTCTTTCTCCTTCTTATAGCTAACTCTTTTAGGGTGTTCAACTCCTATGGATTTAACCTGCCAATTAAGAGCATACTTCAACCTCCCTGGGTGTTCCCTTTTTCCTAGTTAAATTGTGAGTTCCATTAGAGAACTTGTCATTTCCATTGTTAATTGTTAAAACCCCTTTCCCTACTATATGCTCTCCCAATTGTATTTCACATTTACCATCCCTGTTGTCTGTTGTATCTCTTCATTTTGTCTTTTGCCTCTTCTCCTAAATAAACCTACCTTTTGCCAAAGAGAATGGCCATTGTGAATTCTTCATTTGGTCCTGAGTCTCAAACACATCATTAGGAATTGCTATCCTCAACACATCATCTGGGACCGATCACTCTCCCAAATCTCATCATTTGGTACATAAATCACATCATCTAGCCCCACCCTAGATGGGCCTCACCAGCTGTGCCAGTCAGAATGCCCGTGCTCCACTGAGGAGATGCAAGAAGTTAAGATTCCACAGTCATCTGTAAGGAATTCACAGATTCAAACCTATCTTCGAGTCAAAGGGAATAGCTCTATTGTGATTAACAAATGGGAAAGTTCCAAATGAACTCAAAATTTTAACTAGGGGGAAGTGGCCATGAAGTATGTTAAGCTCCTTGGGGGAAGTCGAAATTTAAAATGGGAAGGATGGAGACCTTTGATAGGAAAGAACTCAAAAGCAAGATGTGCTAATTGGGCTAAATGCTTGCTTCAGAAAGTCAACTGGTCAATAGGGAATGTTTGTACAAAATAACCTCGGGGACTGACGTATACAGTAATGTATACAGTATACATTGTATACAGTAATGGTGGGACTGTCTCAAAGGCCCACTTTGGGGCCAGGTAATCTTGTCAGTATCCCTTCATGGAGAGGGGCCCACCTAGATGTCAGGGCCTTTTGCCAGGGTCTATTCACCCCATCACCACCACAGGCATCAAAGAAAAGAGTTTATTGGAGCCTCGAAGGCAACAGTGTGGCTGGTGAGGATTTCCAAACAAGCTGCTCCTCTTATAATACCCTAACCCTAAATAAGAGCAGGAAAATGCTTCCAAGTCTGTCTTGGGAAGGAGAGGGTTTAAGGGCTGCAGCACATTGGCACCCCAGGCCTCCCCAGATGCTGCCTGGAACATGTAGTTTTAAACAAGATTTTAAAATGGAATAACCAGACTGATCAGCACAAAGAGCTGTCTTCCCATACTAGGAAGCTGGAGCCTCTCCTCAGGAAAGGGGCCAGCCTGGGCCAGAGCAAAAGACCAAGAGCCCTCGAGCTAGGATAGGGGATACTATTTATATTTCCTATATAAATCCCAGAATGTCAGTTGGCTCTCCAGGCCAAACTTGGTTTATTCTTCCTTGACCACGATTCTCAGCTTTTCCACAACTCTCCCTGTAAAACTGTCTTCAGTTCTGGGGTAGAGGCCTAGAGCTAAGGCTCTGAGAACCAGGATAAGTTTTCTGATCAGATAAAAGAAACGGGACCCAGCAAGGAAATGGAAACCGAGTAGATGCCGGTCAGTTGGGGAATGGCCGAATGAGTTTTAGTATATGAATGGAATGGAATATTATCGTTCTATAAGAAAGGATCAGCAGGCTGATTTTAGAGAGGCCTGGAGAGACTTGGATGAATTGAAGCTGAGTGAAGTGAGCAGAACCAAGTGAACATGGTACACGGCAACAAGATTAGGTGATGATCAACAGTAATGGACTTGGCCCTTTTCAACAATGAGATGATTCAGGCCAATTCCAATGGACCGGGCATAGAAAGGGCCATCCACATGCAGAGAGAACTCTGGAGACTGAATGTGGATCAAAGCATGATATTTTCATCTTTGTTATTGCTTGCTTGCATTTTGTTTTCTTTCTCATTTTTTCCCTTTTTGATCCGGTTTTTCTTGTGCAGCATGATAATTAGGGGAATAGGTATAGAAGAATTGCACATGTTTAACTTGGATCAGATTACTTGTCTAGGGGAGGGGATGAGAAAAGGGAGGGAAAACATTTGGAACACAAGGTTTTGCAAGGGTGAAGGTTGAAAACTATCTTTGTATGGATCTTGAAAATAAAAAAGCTATTATTAAAAAAGAGGCAGGGCGCAGGAAGTGCGTTTTCCTGGGCCTACGGTGACACGCAAGGGTCAGAATGCTCCTCGCCCCTCCTTGCATTCAACCAAGGAGCTTCGCAGGCCAGAGATCTGATAAACGCACATCTCGGAAGTACGTCTGCCAGAATGACAGTGGACGATCACAGATTCCCTCTTCTGGCTTCGCAAGGCTGCAGGAAAAATTCCCGAACTCGCCCTTTCGGTGCCAGTAACATCACCTCAGAGAAGGGGCCACAGCCTGGGCAGGTGCAATCAGGTACCCAGGGCCCGGAGGGTGGAATAGGAGACTCCTACAAGCTTTAGAAAATACAAATCCCAGAGTGCCAGTCGGCTCTCAAGGCCAACCTCGGCTGCCTCTCCTTTGACCACGATTTCCGGCCTCTCCAGAACTCGCCCGGCCGGCGTCTGTAAAGCTCTCTTCAGTTCTCGGGGCAAAGGCCCGAAGTCCAGGATGGGGCATAATTTCAGCTATAAGAGCCGGGATCCTAGAATTTACATTTTTTTCCGCAGGCCTACGGTGTCCCGTGAAGGTCAGAATTGCTTATTTCCCCTCCCCCAATCATATTTACATTCAACCGTGGAGCTTTGCTGCCATCTACAGAGGAAAAGGCTGAGCAACCTCAAATCGCGGAACTACATCTCCCAGAATGCCAGTGGGCTTCTAGAGCCACCAGGGAATCACTCTTCGGGCCCTGCAGGATTCTAGGAAGCTCTGGAACTCGCCCTTTCGGCATCTGTAACCTTGTTTCAGGGAAGGGTTTACAACCGAGGCTAGTGCATGACACCAGTGGCACACGGGTCATAATAGGAGACAGTATCGAGGATAGGACTACAACCGGAAACTACAAGTCCCAGAATGCCAATCGGCTCTCAAGGCCAAACTCTGTTGATTCTCCCCTGATCACGATTCTCGGCCTCTCCAGAACTCGCCCTGCCGGCGTCTGCAAGCCCTCTTCAGTTCTGCAGATAGAAGGCTGGAGCCGAGGTCCCGAAGACAAACATAGGCATATTTTCAGATATAAAAATCGAGGATCTAGGACTCCAAATTTCCCAGGCCTACGGCGCCCTGCGAGGGTCAGAATTACTTATCACCCCTCCCCCAGTCACATTCACATTCAACCACGGAGCTCTGCTGCCATCTACAGAAAAGGGGCGAAAACGCCAATCTCGGAGCTACACCTTCCAGAATGACCCTGGGTATAATCTTGCTGCAGGGAAGGGGCCACAGCCGGAGCCGGGGCAAGCTACCAGGGGCCCTCGGACCAGGATGCACCAAGATAGTCCGATTCCGGGACTTGCGTTTTCCTAGGTATACGGCGCCTCGCGAGGGTCAGAATCAGTCGCCTATCGCCCCTCCCCATTTCATCCCCATTCACCTGTAGAACTGCCCCCCTCTTTTATGAAACTGTGGCTTCTCTAGCGCCCCTTGTGGAAATCCTTGATATTCATCAACAACAGTCAGTAAGCATCCATCAGGCTTCTCCTAGGTGCCAGGTACTGAGCTAAGCACGGAGGGCACAAAGAAGGGCCAAATCGCTCTCCCGGCCGCCCTCCTATTTCTCTACCCGGCCACCCAGAATGCCTTGGGTCAGTCAATCGACAATGATTAAGCGCTTACTGTGTGCCAGACACTGTGTGCCAGACACTGTGCTATGTATTGGAGATACAGAAGGCCAAGGCAAGTTCCTGCCCTCCTGAAATTCCCAGTCAGGTGGAGGAAAACAGCGGCCAAGGAAATAAGCCCTCCCAAACTACAGGAAGGATTCATGGGAAATTAGGAAGAGAAAGGCAAAGGGCACTCAGCAATTATAATATCCTTACTGTGTACTAGGCACAATGCTAAACACTTCATAAATCTTATTTTATTTGATAGAACGGGAAGTCACTGGAATGAAGAGGGGATGGGGAAGGCTTCCTGGAGAAGGGACCTGGGAGAGGGGGAGTAAGCCAGAGAGCAGAGGAAGGAGAGGATTCCTGGGGGATGGCCAAGGAGAAGGCCCAGAGCCAAGAAGAGATGGAGGGGCTTGTGGGTGGATCAGCCAGGAAATTGGGCTCTCTGGTGGGAAGTGAGAAGTGAGGGGCCTGCGAAGGGAGGAAGGAGCGGGCCAGAAAGGGCCTTGAACGCCAAGGAGGGCCTCTTGTATTGAATCCTGGAGGCCCTAGGGAGACACTGGAGTCTATTTAGGAGTGCTTTAGGAAGATCACTTGGGTGGCTGAATGGAGGATGGACTGGATTTGGGGAGAGCCTAGCGGACTACTGCTATAGTCCCGGAGTGAGATGGTATCATAGGGGAGATCAATAGGTCACAGATTAAATATAGGGGGACTCCCAACCTTTCAAATTCTTACCCTGGAAGTACTCTTTGCCCTTGATGCCTCTTCTAGTTGCCAGGTTCAGGGGCCCTGCTTTCCCCCTCCCTCCTCTTCATCTTCCATCAAAGTCTAAGGTCCTTAAAGGTTGTTTTCCTCCTGTTCGTATTTGTTCCACCAGCACATAATCAGCACTGACCTAGCCTTGTGATCGGGACCCACTTCACAAATGCAGCTTAGGAGAGGCTGAGGGCATCTGTTTGGTGCCACTGAGGCATGTGTGACCCCAAAATGTGCTGGCGTTGGAAGTGGAGTTCAGGTACAAAGTAGAGGTCAGGGCTCTTGGCAGAGGGGCCAGGCCAGGCCTGTGCCATGTTTGGGATGGGTACCCTGGTTCAGTGGGACAAGGGAAGATTCCAGCGGCTGTTTGGAGTGGGGGTCAGGGTTCTAGAGTCCAGGTAGATATTGGATTCATAGTTGGATATGGGGGCCAGCACCAGCTACTTTGGTTATATGGGCCAGGGACCATAGGATGATTCCAAGACATTGCAATCTATTCTTTCTCTACCTGCCCCCCCCCCCCCTGCGGCTAGCTGAGCTGCTTGTGTCTGGTCCTGGTATATCGTGGGCAGCAGTGGGCATCACTGGCACACTACAAAGAGCTTATCTGCAATTAGGAAGAGTTTAGAGAAAACTGGCCAAGCTAAAAATGGTAGGAGGACAGTAGGGTAAAGAGCAGAGGCAGGAAGTAAGGGCACTGGGGATGGGGTGGGGGAGGTGAAAGCTCAGACTGAACATGATGAAGGGGGCAGCCTCCAGCAGGGGTTAGAGTCCAAGAGCTCCAGGCTAGGCCTGGGGTCAGACCTGGGTCAGGTCCTGGATCACAGGTCAGGCGGGACTAAGTGTGGCAGGTGACAGAATCAGGGGCTCATGAGTCAGTGTGTAACTAGTGTTGATGCCAGTGGGATTGGGGGGGGGGCAGAGGGAAGGCCAGGTTGTCTGAGTCTCTGAATCTAGGATCTATATGGGTGCTAAAGATGGGTCTCAGGGTCTTGTAGCGACCCTGAGGGGATTAGGACAGCAAGGGGTGAGTTGTGGAAATTGATTCCACCTTGGGACTCAGTTGTGGAGCTAGCTCAGTTCCCTTTCTATTCATTATGGGTCCTGTGAGAAAAGTTTATTCAGTTGTGGAGACTGGGAAAAAACCTGATTGCTTTGTTTGAACCCGGCCCCATGTGGCCGGGAAGCTGGACCCCTGCCCCTGCTCCTTAACCAAGGAGCTCCCTAGTGCTGATCGGACCCAACGAGTAATGCAAGCAAGGAGTTTTCTCACAATTGCCTGCTCAAACGACCCCTGTTTCTTATCCGAAAACTGGCCCTTCTCATCAGTCGTTGCTCCCATCTTCCCAGACGCTTGGGGGGAAGGGCCCCTTCCTTTTTGGATTTCAGGGAATTGCGCCTGTTTCCTGCCCCCCCCCCCAACTTGGAAAGGGCCACATCTCTCCTCCCGGCCCTAAACTGAGGAAGCCTCAGCCCACTTTGTGGCCGGTGAAGCTAGAGCCGAGATCACAAGCCGGCCACAGGAGCCAACCTCTAGGATTGGGATGGATGCTGGGGGCCCAGCCTCTAGAATGACCCGGATGGGGTTAGAGCTGCGGCCCAGGGGGCTGTCGGTCAGCATGGGAATGAGTGCTAGGGGTCTCAGGGACGGGCGATAGGAGATAGGAGGCAGAGGGGACAAGGCGGGCCGGGCCGGGAGGGAGATTTCCGCTGTGGCACTTGGTGTTGGCCATGGGGCTGGGGGCCACCGCTCTGGCGGTGTGTGCTGGCTCCGCTGAGCTGGTACCGGAAGGTGGCGCGGGCTCCCCAGACCTTTGTCTGCGGCCCGGCTGCCAAGTGGGCCCAGTGGAACTCCCGGCCTGTCATTGGGACTGTGGCCACTTGATGGCAGCAGAGCTCCACCAACAGATAGCTCGCAGTGGGGAAGGATGGGAAGAAACAGCTGCTCACAGGAAAGCTGGTTGTGGGCCCCCTGAGGTTGGAGTGGGGGGGGCGCGAAGGGGGTACCCGAAGCCATCTTGGATTGGGCTTGGTCCTGGGCGTGTTAGCCCGAGCTGAGAGGAAAGAGTCGGGGTCCCAGAGTCAAATCTGGGCTTCCTGCTAGAGATGTTGCCCCAGGCCTAGAGAATCAGGATTGGAGTAGGGCAAGGGGGCCGAGGCCAGGATTGGCGGAGGGCAAGGGGGCCGAGGCCGGGATTGGC
>JAJPUD010024345.1:0-18851 GCA_023553655.1 Myrmecobius fasciatus | reverse complement strand
GCTGCAGTCTGGGTTCAGTAGGCCACCCCCTGCCCCATTAAAACAGACCTGTTTTGAGGTTCTTCCAGAGTATCTTCTTCTAGAATCGTGTTGTTCTCCGGATATTGTGGATTTTTTTGCTTCAGAATCAGTCTAGAGGCTTCATATTTTGTTGGTTTGAGGGGAGGTTAGAGGAGGTTACAGAGAATCCTGTCTGATCTCCGCCACCATGGCTCCACCCCCAGAAGGAAGTCCCCTCAGTCTAGATTCTTGACAATAGTTGCTTGAGAATTCAGAGTCCAGTTAATGCAACACATATATCCTAAAATATACCTCCCAAAATATGCTTGATGAAAGACCATTCCACTTCTGCTTGAAGTCCTGCAATGAGAGTAGTTTACTACCTTCTGATATCACATATTCTGTTTTTGAAAATTATTTATCTTAAAGAGAATAAATCTCTATTTTCTTCTTTGAAAATTTATGAAACAGAAATTTTTTTAATCTCTGTCTTCCCATGGAAACCTTTCAAATAATTGAAGACCACACTGTAACATAATTGACACCTATAGCAATCTAATATTTGATAAACCCTCAAACTCTAGCTTCAAGAATAAGAAGCATTTGACAAAAAAAAAAAAAAAAAACTGGGAAAACTGGAAAGTAATATGTCAGAAACTTGGCATACCCTACATCTTACAGTCCATCCCCAAATAAAGGATAATGGGTACATGATTTCTGGATAAAGGATGAAACCATTAAAAAAAATTTAGGACAGCAAGGGAGAAATCTCTGGAGAAAGGAGAAACTCATGACCAAAAAAAAAAAAACAAAAAAAACCCAAAATATTTAGAAAGTCAAAATAAATAACTTTGATTACACTAAATTGAAAAGATTTTGCACATCAAAAGCCACAGAAACAAGATTAAAAGGGAAGTACAAAGCTAGAGAATAATCATTACAATGAGTTTTTTTTAGATAAAGGTATCATTTCATTTTTTTCCTAGTTTTTATTAAAATTTTTTATTTTTCAAAACATATGCATGGACAATTCTTTAACATTAGCCCTTAGAAAACTTTTTGTTCTAATTTTTCCTCCTTTCCCCTATGCCCTCCCCTAGAAGGCAAGTAGTCCATTATATGTTAAAGATAGAAGAACTATATGTTAAATGCAATATATGCATACATATTTATACAATAATTGTGTTGCACAAGAAACGTCAAATCAAACCAGTTAAAAAAAAAAGAAGCAGAATAAAATGCAAGCAAGCAACAACAAAAAGAATGAAAATGATGTATTGTGAACCACATTGAGTTCCCATGGTCCTCTCTCTGGATGTAGATGGCTCTCTTCATCACTGAATGGTTAGAACTGGTTTTAATCAACTCATTGTTGGAGATACCCATGCCCATCACAATTGATCATTGAATAATTTTGTTGTTGCCATGTATAATGATCTCCTGGTTCTGCTCATTTCACTTAGCATCAGTTCATGTAAGTCTCTCCAGGCCTCTCTGAAATCTTCCTGTTTGTTGTTTCTTACAGAACAGTAATATTTCTTGGCATTCGTAATTTATTCAGCCATTTTTCAATTGATGGGCATCCATGCAGTTTCCAGTTTATTACCTCTAGAAAAAAGCGTGCCACAAACATTTTTGCACATGTGGGTCTCTTTCCCTTCTTTAAGATCTCTACAGGATATAAGGCCAGTAGAAACACTCCTGAGTCAAAAGTCATGCACAGTTTGATAACGGAGTTCCAAATTGTTCTCCAGAATGGTTGGATCTGTTCATGGCTCCACCACCAATGTATCTGTGTCCCAGTTTTCCCACATCCCTCCAACATTATATGTCCCTGTCATCTTAGCCAATCTGAGAGATGTGTACTGGTATTTCATAGTTGTCTTAATTTGTCTTTCTCTGATCAATAGTGATTTGGAGGACCTTTTCATATGACTAGAAATAGCTTCAGTTTCTTCATTTGAAAATTGTCTGTTCATAACTTTTGACCATTTATCAATTGGAGAATGGCATGAACTCTTATAAATTTGAGTAAATTCTCTATATATTTTAGAAATGAGGCCTTTATCAGCACCTTTGAATGTAAAAATGTTTTCCCAGTTTATTGCCTCCCTTTTAATCTTGTCTGCATTAGTTTTGTATGTACAAAATATTTTAACTTAATATAATTTAAATTATCTATTTTGTGGTCAATAATGATCTCTTGTTCTTCTTTGGTCACAAATCCCTTCCTCCTCTGCAGATTTGACAGGTAAACTATCTTATGTTCTTTTAATTTGTTTATAATATCATTCTTTATATCTAAGTCACGAACGTGAATATGCAGTGTTAGGTGTGGGTCAATACCTACTTTCTGCCATACTAGTTTCTGGTTTTCCAGCAGTTTTGATCAAACAGTGAATTCTTATTCCAAAAGCCGGGGTCTTTGGGTCTGTCAAACTCTAGATTACTATAGTCATTGACTATTTTGTCCTGTGGACCTAACCTATTCCACTAATCAACTACTCCATTTCTTAGCCAGTATCAAATGATTTTGATGACTGATGCTTTATAATATGTTTCTAGTCTAATACAGCTAGGTCATCTTCATTTGCTTTTTTTTCCAATTAATTCCCTCAAAATTTTTGACCTTTTGTTCTTCTAGATGAATCTTATTGTCATTTTTTCTATGTCAGTAAAATAGTTTCTTGAGAGTTTGGTATAGCACTAAATAAATATATTAGTTTAGGTAGTATTGTCATCTTTATTATATTAGCTTGACCTATCCAAGAGCACCTGATATTTTTCCAATTGTTTAGATCTGACTTTACTTGTGTGGAAAGTGTTTTGTAGTTTTACTCATGGAGTACCTGACTTTTCCTTGGCCAATAGATTCCCAAATAAAAGGTATCATTTCTAAAATTTATAAGCAACTCTCTCTTGTTGTAAGAATTAAAGTCACTAAAAGTGCTCTAAATCACTATTTATCAGAGAAATACAAACTAAGACAACTCAGAGGTACCACTATATACTTCTCAGACTGACTAAGATGACAGGAAAAGAGAATGACTAATGTTGGAGGGGATTTGGGAAAACTATGACACTAATACACTGTGTGGAGTTCTAAACTGATTCAACCATTCTGGGGAACAATTTTAACTATACACAAAGGGCTATTAAACTGTGCATACCCTTTGATGCAATGTTGTTTCTACTGGTCTTGTACCCCAAAGAGATCATAAAAGGAGGGAAAGGGCTCCGCATATGCAAAAAATGTTTGTGGCAACCCTTTTTGAAGTGGCAAGAAACTGGAAACTGAATGGATGCCTATCAGTTGGTAAATGGCTGAATAAGTTAAGATATATAAATGTCATGGACTTTTATTATTTTTTAAGAAACAAATGTAGGATTATTTCAGAGAGGCATGGAGAGAGAATTACATGAAGTGATGCTGAGCAAAATAGGCAGAACCAGGAGATAGTTATACACAGCAACAGCAAGATTATGCAATGATCAATTCTGATGGACTTGGCTCTCTTCAACAGCAAGTTGATTCAGGTCAGGTGCAATTGCCTAATGATGGAGAAAGCCATCTGCAATCAGACGGAAGACAGTGGGAACTGAGTGTGGATATGAACATAATATTTTCACTCTTTTATATGTTGTTTACTTGCATTTTATTTTCATTCTCTTTTTTTTCTTTTTGATCTCATTTTTATGTGCAACATGATACTTGCAGAAATATGAACAGAGGAATTGCACATTTAACATATATTGTAATACTTGCTATCTTGGGGATGGGATGGAGAGAAGTGGGAAAAATTTGGAACACAAAACTGGGCAAGGGTACATGTTAAAAATTATCTATGCATGTTTAAAAATTAAAAAAAAACTTTAGTAAAAAAGGAATTCAAATAACGAATGCAACTAATTCCTCAATTGATTTTCAAATATGAACAATTTTCAAATAAAAAATTAAAGCCTTCTATATTCAAATGAAAAAAATGTTCTAAATGGTATACTTAGAGAATCCTCAAGTACCAACTAAAAAACTACTAGAAACAATTTACAATTTTAGCAAAGTTGCAGGAAAGAAAATAAATCCACATAAATCATTGGCATTTTTATACCTTACCAAGTCCAGCAGCAAGAGATACAAAGACAAATACCATTAAAATAACTGCAGATAACATAAAATATGTGGGAGTCTACTTACCAAGGCAAAGTCAGGAACAATATGAACACAATTACAAAACACTTTGCACATGCAAAAAAATAATATTTAAGCAGTTGGAAAAATATCAAGTGCTGATAGGTAGGCTGAGCTGATATAATAAAAATAGCCATACTACTTAAATTAAGCTACTTCTTCAGTACCATACCAATCAATCTCCCAAGAAAAAACTTTATAGAGATAAAAAAGATAATAACCAAGTTCATTTGAAAGGAGAAAAGGTCAAACATTTCAAAGGATTTAATGAATAAATGCAAATGAAGGTGACCTACCTGTACTAGACCTAAAACTATATTATAAAACAGGGGTCATCAAAAGCCTTTGGTACTGGCTAAAAAATAGAATAGTTGATCAGTAGAATAGATTTGGTTCACAGGCAGAAAAAGTCAATGACTATAGTATTCTAGTGTTTGACAGACCCAAAGACCCCAGCTTTTAGGATAAGAACTCACTATTTGACAAAAACTACTGAGAAAATTTGGAAGTTAGTCTGGCATAAACTAGGCCTTGATTTGCAATGAACTATCTAGATAGTTTATCTAGATAAGGTCGAAATGGGGCCATGATTTAGATATAAGGAGTGATATTATTTGTAAATTAGAAGAACAAATGATAGTTTATCTCTCATATCTGTGGAGAAGAAAGAAATTTGTGGCCAAAGAACTGAAATTCATTATTCAACACAAAATAGATAATTTTGATTATATTAAGCTAAAACGTTTTTGTTCAAAGAAAAGCAATGCAGACAAGATTACAGGGAAGCAATAAAGTGGGAAAACATTTTTACATTCAAGGGTCCTGATGAAAGCTTCATTTGTAATATATATATATATATATATATATATATAATTGACTCAAATTTACAAGAAAACAAGCCATTCTTCAATTAATAAATGGTCAAAAGATATGAACAATTTTCAGATGAAAAAATTGAAGTTATTTCTAATCATATGAAAAGGTGCTCCAAATCGCTATTGATCAGAGAAATGAAAATTAAAGCAGCTCTGAAGTACTACTACACACTTCTGAGATTGGCAGGAAAAGAAATGTTGGAGGGGATGTGGGAAAACTGGGACACTGACTCATTGGTGGTGGGGTTGTGAATTGATTCAACCACTCTGGAAAACAATTTTAAACTATGACCAAAGGGCTATCAAAATGTGCATAACCTTTGATCCAGCAGGGTTTCTACTGGGATTGTATGCCAAGGTAGTCATAAAGGAAGAAAAGGTTTCCACATGTACAAAGAGGTTTGTGGCAGCCCTTTTTGTAGTGCCAAGAAACTGGAAACTGAGTAAGATGCCCAACAATAGAAGAGTGATTGAATAAGTTGTGGTACATTAATGTTAAGGAATATTATTTTTCTATAAGAAATGATCAACAGTATGATTTCAAAGAGGTCTGGAAAGACTTACATGAACTGATGCTAAGTGAACAGAAGATCATTGTACATGGCAACAGCATGATTATATGATGATCAATTCTGATGGATATAGCTCTTCTAAACAATGAGATAATTCAGGCCAGTTTCAATTATCTTTTGGGGCAGAAAGCCATTTTTATCCAGAGAGAGGACTGTAGGAACTGTGTGGATCACAATATATGTTCATTTGTTTTTTGTTATTTGATTGCATTTTCTTTTCTTTCTCATTTTTTTCCCTTTTTGATTTATTTCTTTGCAGCAAAATAATTGTGGAAATATATCTATAAAAGAAATGCACATGTTTAACACATGTTAGATTGCTTATCATCTAGGGGAGGGCCTGGAAGGAAGGGAGGGAAAAATTTTGGAACACAAGGTTATGCAAGAGTAAATGTTGGGAATTATCCATGCATATATTTTGAAATTAAAGGCTTTAATAAAAAAAGGAAAAAAAAAGAAAAAAAAAAGAAAATTCACAAAAAAGAATACAAATCATTACCCAATTAATAGTCAAAAGATGATGCTTTTCCTAAAATGTGGTACTAAGAAGTTAACACATGTTAGATCTAGTATAGCGAGTGCATAGCATACTATTTTCTGGAAGTTATGGATCTTTAATACTGCAACTGAAAGTCAAGCATAATCTTGACAAATATTGAGCTTGGAAACTCTGAAAACGTTGAAAACTCTCAAGTAAATTGTCGAATTTTTAAACTATGTTTGCTTCATGTTGCACTTGTTACAATAATTTTAAATCCTTTTGATATTTCACATTTATCTTTATTAATTGTTTTATTATACTCAGTGCAAGTATAGAGTTCGTCTGTGAAGATCTTTTCAGAATCCAATCCTGTCATATAATATTTATATTATCCTTTATTGTTTTGTATCAACAATAAATGTGACATACATTTTAATTATTACTTTATCCAACTGATTGAGAAAAAATGTTAAATGGCAAAGCACAAAATATGGATTCTTAATGTTCTTAAAAAGGAACCTCTTTCTCAGTTGATTTTAAATCCTTAATATATATTTATTGAATCAGGAGGTCCAATGAACTCTAAATTCATCTGATTCTATTTTTTGTTTAGTTCACATCCCTCCATTTTTTTTGTACTAGAATAAGATAAATGCTTTCCTCAAATGAATCAGATCCTGAAATATATATATATGTGTATATATATATATATGTATATGTATATGTATATATATATATATATAGTCTTCTTTATTAGAATGTGAGCTCCATAGAAAGTCTTTTAACATTTCATTAATACATCTATATATAATCTATATGATTCCTCCTTGCTCTAAATCATATTACTGTATCACCAAATTGACAATTTCAATATTTATTGGATAGATCTTGAAAATCTTTAAGTTATTATAAAGTCTTTAGCCTAGGTATAATGTAAAAAACATAAAAATATTATTAAAAAGATAGCAGGCTCTGGAGGAGAGAAGATTCATATTCCTGAGTTCAAATCTGACCTCTGACATTTATGAGCAATGTGATCGTGAATGTCATATAACCCCATTTGTCTCAGTTTCTTCATCTGCAAAATGAGCAACAAAAGAAACTGTCAAACCACTCCAGGATCTTTACCAAGGAAACCCCAAATGAGATCACAAAAAATTGGAAATAAAGAAAAAATGACTGAGCAACAACAATAATTAAAAGCATTATTTTCAGTATGAACAAAAAACAACTATTGTGATAGAGGACTTGTTTACAATAACACTGAGGTCTTCAACAAGTTCTTATTCTATCCCATCCTTGATGACAATGTCTAAAACTTTCTTGGAGAAGGGCTTTTGAATCATTAAAGAATCTCATAATATCCTAAAAACTATAGAAGAAATTTAAAAATTATTTAAAAATATAAAACAAGGAGGAGCATAGCAAAGAGGCTGGAGAATAGAAAGGTCTTTTAGTTCTTCCTTAGAAATTTCAGCTTTGGCAATAAGAGAAGAAAAAGAGAATAAAGGAATTAGAATACGTAATGAGGAAACCAAATTATCACTCTTTGCAGATGATATGATGGTATATATAGAGAGAGCCATAGAAAATCAACTAAAAAACTACTAGAAACAATTCACAACTTTAGCAACATTGCAGGATACAAAATAAATCCTCACAAATCATCAGCATTTTTATACCTTAGCAACAAAGTCCAGCAGCAAGAGATACAAAGAGAAATTCAATTTAATATAACTATATATAATACAAAATACATGGGAATCTACCTGTCTAGGAAAAGTCAGGAACTATAAGAACACACTTTGCACACAAGTAAAGTAAGATTTAACCAAGTAGAAAAAATATCAATACTCATGAGTAGGCTGAGTTTATATAATAAATATTGCCATACTACTTAAATTAATCTATTTATTCAGTGCCATATCAATCAAACTCCGGAGAAAGTGCTTCATAGAGCTAGAAAAAATAAATAACAAGTTCATTTGGAAGAACAAAAGGTCAAAATTTCAAGGGAATTAGTGAAAAAATGCAAATGGAGGTAACCTAACTGTACCAGACCTAAAACTATATTATAAAGGAGTGGACATCAAACCTAATTTTTTTTTTCCTGGCTAAGAAACAAAGTGCTCAATGAGTGGAATAGGTTAATAGGTTAGATTCACAGAACAAAACAGTAAATGATGATAGTAATCTAGTTTGACACATTCAAAGACCTCTAATTTTGGGGATAAGAACTCATTATTTGACAAAACCTGCTGGGAAAATTGGAAACTAGTATGGCAGAAACTAGACATTGACCCATACTTAACACCTTATACCAAGATAAGGTCAAAATGAGTTCATGATTTAGACATAAATAGAGACATTATAAACAAATTAGAAGAACAACAGATAGTTTACCTCTCAGTTATGTGGAGAAGGAAGAAATCTGTGGCCAAAGAAGAACTGGAGTATATTATTGAATAAAAAATGGATAATTTTGATTATATTAAGTTAAATTCTTTTTTTTGTACAAACAAAACCAGTGAATGAAGCCAGAAAGCTGATTGAACTCTCCCAGTTTTTCTGGAAAACCACATGAAAGTAATGGAAGGAAACCACTCTCCAGCTCAAGATAGGTTGGAAAGACTTCAACAAAGCTCATTCTCACTCAGATGAAAGAGTTGTTCAGCCCAGGCCAGCTAGAAAGCCAGGTCTTTGGGTCTTAAAGAGAACAGATCAGCAACTAAGACCCTCAGGTCTAGTTCAGGAAAGAAGCAGATCTGTGAGGCAGTTCCCAGAACCAGCTTAGAAGGCAAATTCTGGAAAACCAGGCTATTTCCTGGAAAGAACAGGTAAAACTACCCATCCCTGGGAGCAAATAACAAATACAACTGATCCCTGTGTTCAAAACCATTACTCAGAGCTGAAAAGCAAGCCTCGTACAGCATTACCTTTACTCTAGAAGCAGAACTGAACCACAAAAGTTAAAAAAAAAAGAAAGAAAGATGAAATAGAAGAGAGGAATGAAAATGAACAAGAAACAGAAAAGAATCTTGACCAGAGAAAGCTACTATGGTTACAGGGAAGAAGAAAACATTAACTAGATGAGGGCAAAATGTTCACAGAGGAAATCTTAAAGAGTGATATGAATTGGACTCAGACTTCTTGGAAATGCTCATAAGACATTAACAGATTTTAAAAGAGAGGTAGGAGAAAAAATGAGAAAAGAAATGAAAGCTATGCAAGAGAGAGTCAACATCTTGGAAAAGGAAGGTAATTCCTTTTTTTTTTTTTTTTTTTTTTAGGAAGGCAATTAAGAATATAATTGGTTAGATGCAAAAAATCCGCAGAAGAAAATGACATCTTTAAAAGTAGAATTAATCAAATTGCAAAAATAATACAAATGGTCACTGAAGAAATTAATAAAGACTAGAACAAAGTAAATCAAAGTTAATGACTCAATGAAAAAACAAAGATTAAACAAACTAAAATTAATTTTTAAAAATGGAAGAAAAATATTCAATAGTTCATTGGATAAACAACCAACTTGAAAAATAAATCCAGATATTAATCTACCTGAAGGTAATGATATTTCATGACCAATAAAAGGGTTTTCATGGTATTCTTCAAGAGATCATCAAGGAAAGGTGCCCTAATATTCTAGAAACAGAGGAAGAAATAGTCATTAAAAGAATCCATAAATCACCTTTGGAAAGAGATTCCACTAAGAAAACCTCAAGGAACTTTGTTGCAAAAATCCAGAACCACAATCTCAAGGGGGAAAAAAAAAGTACTGCAAGCTGTCAGACAAAAGCAAATCAAGTATGAAGGAGCAACTCTCAGGATTCCCTGGAATTGGGCAATGCATACAATAAATTCCAGAGGGGCTGGAATATAACATTCTGAAGGGTGAAGGACCTCCAATTACAAATGAAAATTAACTACACAGGAAGACTGATCATTGTCTTTCAGGGCAGGTGATGGATCTTCAATGAAATAAGAGATTTTCAATCATTTCTATTAAAAAAAAGAGAATTTAACAGAAATTTTGATTGTCAGAGAATTCAAGAAAAGCATAGAAAAAGGTTGAAGTGTTTATCCCTAGATTGCAAAATGATATCTGTAACTCTTGAGAATGATATCAGTTATTGGGGCCACTAGAGGGGGGGCATCATATAGACAAGAGGGATGGTTATGAATGAACTCTGATGGGATGATATCAAAGAAAAAGTTATTAAAGTGTGGAAAAAGAAGTGCATTTGGAGAAGAGGAAAGGGGAGATGTAATGGGACAAATTAGATCATTGAAGAGGCACAAAAGACCTATTACAATAGAGGAAAAGGAAGGATGGGGTGAACATTGCCTGAAACTTAATCTCATCAATTTTGGCTCAAGGAGGGAATAATTTAATCAGTTAGACATAGTGGATCAAAAAACAGAATCATGTAGTTTGTTGTTTATCAGAAACAACAAAACGCTGCATTACATCTCTTTTCTTTCCTATTTCTCCTTCTGCTTCCTTATAGAGTAAGATGAATTTCTATATCCAACTGAGTGAACATATTATTCCCTCTTTGAGTGAAAATTGACAAGATTAACCTTCAAGGATTGTTCATCTCCCTCCCTTTTTTCCCTAGATTGTTAACAGGGTTTTTGAGCCTCTTGGTGTGAACTAATTGTCCCCCTTATATCTCCCCTTTCCTACAGACCTTTTTCCATCCCTTAATGTCTTTTTCTTTGAAGTCATCACATCAGAGTCCATTAAGAACCACACCCTCAGTCAATGTGATGCTTCCCTTTATCTGCTCCAGTGATAGATACAATTCTCAAGAGTTATAGATAACATTTCCCCATGTAGGCTTATAAACTATTTGACTTTTAAATTAGATACATAGATGGATAGATAGATAAAGAGAGACAGAGACAGAGACACAGAGAGAGAGGTTTCCTCCTCAACCTCATTTACCTTTCTATGCTTCTCTTGAGTCCTATTTTTAAAGATCAAATTTTCTGTTAAGTTCTGTTTTTTTTTAATAGAAATTATAACAAGCTTCTTACTTCACTGAAGATGCATCTCTTTCCCTGAAAGGTAATGCTCAGTCTCACTGGGTAGCTGATTCTTGGTTGTTATCCCAGGTCTTTTGCTTTCCAGAATACGGTATTCCAAGCTTTCTAATCCTTTAATGTAGAAACTACAAGATCCTGGGTAATCCTGACTATTTCTCCTTGATATTTGAATTGTTTTTATCTGGCAACTTTCAATATTTTTTCCCCTTGATATTATATTTCTGGAGTTTTGCAACAATTTTCATTGGAGTTTTCCTTGTGGGATTTTTTTTTGGAGTAATAAATACAATCTTTCAAAGACAATTTCACCCCCTGATCAAGTTTCCTTTATGCGGTCAATATGTTTTATATCTTTTCAAGAACAATGTACATTTCTACATTTTATTTTATTTTATTTTAAGTTTTTATTTTCAAAACATAAGCACAGATAATTTTTCAACATTGACTATTGTACAGCATCCTTTTCTTCACCTCCTCCCCTAGATGGCAAGAAATGCAATATATATTATCCATGTTAAAATGTATGTTAAATCTAATATGTATAGGCAAATTTATACAATTCTCTTGCTGCACAAGAAAAATCAGATAAAAGGAAAGTAAATAAGTAAGAAAATAAAATGCAAGGGAACAACAACAAAAAGAGTGAGAATGTTATATTGTGATCCACATTCAGTTCCCATAATCCTCTCTCTGGGAGTGGATGGCTCTCTTCGTCACAAGATCCTTGGAACTGGCAACAATCATCTCATTGCTGGAAAAAGTCACATTCATCAGAACTGATGTCCAGCTTCTCCTAATTTCACTTAGAATCAGTTTATGCAAGTCTCTCAAGGCCTTTCTAAAATCATTTTCCCAATCCTTTCTTATATAATAATAATATTCTACAACATTCATATACCATAATTTATTCAACAATTCTCTAAATGATGGACATCCACTCAGTTTCCAGTTTCTTGCCACTACAAAAAGGTCTGTCACAAACATTTTTACACATGTGGGTTCCTTTCCTTCCTTTAAGATTTTTTGGGATAAAGGCTCAATAGAAACACTGCTGGATCAAAGGGTATGCACAGTTTGATAGCTTATTGAACATAGTTCCAAATTGCTCTCCAGAATAGCTGGATCCATTCACAGTTCCACCAACAATGTATTAGTATTCCAGTTTTCCCACATCCCCTCCAACATTTCTCATTATCTTTTCCTGTCATCTTAACCAATCTGAGATGTGTGTAGTGGTATCTCAGAGTTGTCTTAATTTGCATTTCTCTGATCAATAGTGATTTAGAACACCTTTTCATATGCAT
Source organism: Myrmecobius fasciatus (assembly GCA_023553655.1). Classification (NCBI taxonomy): domain Eukaryota; kingdom Metazoa; phylum Chordata; class Mammalia; order Dasyuromorphia; family Myrmecobiidae; genus Myrmecobius; species Myrmecobius fasciatus. The sequence continues at coordinate 6,378 of JAJPUD010024345.1, read as the reverse complement.
GTCTACATTGTAAAAATGCTATTAAGAATAAACATTTGAATTAAAAAGAGTCCTGAAAGTGAAAGAAATATGTATATATATCTTTGATTGTGTCAAATTCTTATGTTAATTATAATAAAGTTCCTCTATGTTGATTAATGACTGAGAAATCAGAAATAGAGCTAAGCATTAGCTGTATAATAAAATAATGATGATGGAACTTAAAAATGAATTTTATTATAAAATGAAAACCTCAAAGACTTCATATGTTATATGAAAGAATGTTTTTTAACCCACACATAATTGAGTGTGTCAACTTTACCAATGGTTCTTTAGAAAGAAACTTTAGTAAATAATAGAAAAAAAAATATCTTTCAACTTAGCAGCATTGCTCTGAAGAAGAAACCATGGGCACGTGTTGAAAAAAAATTAAAAACCCAGCAATATTTTTTTTTAATTTTCAATATCTTATCTTTAATTCATTTTAGTTTTTAATTTCCAAAAGTGAAAATGAAGAACATTCTGTCTATAATTATTTTCTAAATCTCACAGCAAACTTTTAATGAATAGAAATGTAGGAATTAAAATCTTTTGTATTTGTGGATTTTTTAAAAATGCATTTTCACAGAGAAGTGTTAAAACAATAGATTCTGTGAGATATGAATGCTTTCATTTTCATTTTATTTTATTTGGAGTGCTTTATTTTCTTTAAAGATGTTTTATAAGTCAGATAATAACTTTTTATGAATTAAAACATTGTAAAATATTGTGCATACATAAATCCTTTCTGACATTTTAAGATAGTGCCTTTGGAATTACAGAAATGAATGAAACTCCCTTACTTTATTGAAGATCCTCTCCTCACATGAAAGATGATGCTAAGTCTCACTGAAAAGTTGATTCATTGTTGTAATCTCAAGTCCGTTGACTTCTGAAACATAGTATTCCAGGTCCTCCAATTCTTTAATGTAGAAGTTGCTGGATCTTGGATAATTCTGACTTTTGCACCTCTATACTTGAATTGTTTTTGTTTGGTAGCTATCAATATTTTTTGCAACAATATTCCTTGGAGTTTTCTTCTTGGTATCTTTTTCCAGAGGTGCTATTAAGGAAAAATCTAAAGATGCAATTTGGAAACCTTTGGCATATATTTTACATTGTGTGAATCTTACTCTCATCAGATTGGGCTCTTAAAGAAAATATCAGACACATTCAGTTTCACAGAGAAACTTGGGCCTCCTTATAAGGAAGTAGGAAGAAAAGGAGGAAAAGAAAGGGAAAGACTAAAAGAATGGGAAATAGAAGAATTAGGCGAAAGGTTTAAAAAAGGTGGAGGGGGCTAAAGGGGAGAGGACTGTGAGGGTGGTGGTCATCAAAAGCAAAATACTGGGGGAAAGGAAAGAGAAAAATATAACTTTGGATAAAGAAGATGACAGAAAATGACAGAATTAGTTAATTTAACTGTGAATGTGAATGGGATGAACTTTCCCATAAAATGGAAGTGGATAGCAGACTGTATTAAAAGCCAGAATCCTACAATATGATCTAAAGCACATCTAAAGCATAGAGATACATACAGAGTGAAGGAAAAGGCCTAGAGCAGAATCTATTATGCTTCAGGTGAACAAACAAAAAACACAGCTTGCAATCCTGATCTCAAATCAAGTAAAAGCAAAGATAGATCTAATTAAAAAAGATGAGGAAGAAAACTATATTTTACTAAAGGGTACTATAAATAATGCAGCAATACCAATACTAAACATATATGCACCAGTGGTATAGCATCCAAATTCCTAGAGAAGTTAAGAGAGATGGAAGAGGAAATAGACAGCAAAACTATACTAGTGGAGGATCTCAACATTGCTCTCAGAACTAGATACATTAAACAACAAAATAAATAAGAAAAAAATTAAGGAGGTAAACAAAATGTTAGAAAAGTTACATTTGATAGATCTTTGGAGAAAATTGAATGGAGACAGAAGGGAGTTTACTTTTTTCTCAGTGATTCGTGGAACTTATACAAACATTGACCATGTGTTAGGGCATAAAAACCTCAAAATCCAATACAGAAAGGCAGAAATAATACATGCATTTTTTTCAGATCATGATGCAATAAAAATCACATGCAATATAAGGCCAGGAGAAAATACATCAAAATTTAATTGGAAATTAAATAATCTAATCCTAAACAATGAATGGGTAAAAGAGTAAATCAGAGACACAATCAAAAATTTCATCCAGGAGAATGAAAATAATGAGAATACAAAGAGGTTATAAGAGGTAATTTTATATGTCTAGATGCTTGCTTCCATAAAATAAAGCAAAGATCAATGGATTGGGCCTAAAATTAAAAAAAAAAAGCTAGAAAAAGAACAAAATAAAAACCCTTAATTAAATATATCAAATTGGAAATTCTGAACATTAAAGGGAAGATTGACAACATTGAAAATAAGAAAACTATTGAATTAATAAATTAAACTAAGAGCTGGTTTTATGGAAAAAACCCAACAAAATGGATAAGGCTTTAGTTAATTTGATTAGAAAAAGGAAAGAAGAAAATCAAATTGTTAGTCTCAAAAATGAAAGGGGAAAACTTTCCACCAATAAAGAAGAAATTGGAGCAATAATTAGGAGTTACTTTGCCCAACTTTATGCCAGTAAATTTGATAATATAAATGAAATGAAGGAATATTTACAAAAATATTGATAGCCCAGGTTAACAGAAGAGGAAATAAATTATTTAAATAGCACCATTTTAGAAAAAGAAATAGAACAAATTATTAATCAACTCCCTAAGAAAAAATTTCCAGGGCCAAATGGGTTTACATGTGAATTTTATCAAACATTCAAAGAACAATTAATTCCAATACTTTATAAAGTATTTGGAACAATAAGGAAAGAAGGTATGCTACCGAATTCCTTTTATATTACAGACATGGTGCTAATAGCTAAATCAGATAGCTAAACCAGGTAGGATGAAAACAGAGAAAGGAAACTGAAGACCAATTTACCTAATGAATATTGATGCAAAAATCTTACATAAAATGTTAGCAATGAGATTACAGAAAGTCATCCCCAAGATAATACACTATGACCAAATAGGCTTTATAACAGGAAAGCAGGAAAACTATCAGCACAATCAATTATATTAATAACCAAACTAACAAAAATCATATGATTATCTCAATGGATGCAGAAAAAGCATTTGCTAAAATCCAACACTCATTCCTATTAAAAGCAGTAGAGATTATAAGAATAAATGGGCTTTTCCTTAAAATGATTAGTTGCATCTATTTAGAACCATCTGAAAGCATCATATGTAATGGGGAAAAACTAGAACCTTTCCCAATAAGATCAGCAGTGAAACAAGGCTGCCCACTGTCACAATTACTATTCAATATTGTATTAGAAATGTTAGCTTTGGCAGTAAGAGAAGCAAAGGAGATTAAAGGAATTAGAGTAGTTAATGAGGAAATCAAATTATTACTCTTTGCAGATGATATGATGATATACTTAGAGAACCCTAGAGACTCAACTAAAAAACTACTAGAAAAAATTAACATCTTTAGCAAAGTTGCAGGATACAAAATACATCCACATAAATCATTAGCATTTTAATATATTACCAACAAAGGTCAGTAGCAAGAAATACAAAAAGAAATTCCATTCAAAATAAATGTTGATAGTATAAAATATTTGGGAATAAGTCTACCAAGGGAAAGTCTGGAACTATATGAACTAAACTACAAAACACTTTCCCACACAAATGAAGTCAGACCTAATCAGTTGGAAAAATATCAAGTGCTCAAGGGTAGGCCAAGCGAATATAATAAAAGTGACAATAGTATCCAAACTAATTTATTTATTTAGTTCCATGCCAATCAAACTCCCAAGACATTATTTTACAGATCTAGAAAAAATAGTAGCAAAGTTCTTCTGGAAGAACATGAGGTCAAGAATTTCAAGGGAATTAATGAAAAAAAAAAAAGGTGGTCAAGGTAGCTTAACTGTGCCAGATCTAAAATTATATTATAAAGCAGCGGTCATCAAAACCACTTGGTATTGCCTAAGAAATGGAGTAGTCAATCAGTAGGATAGTATAGCATCACAGGACAAATCAGGCAATACCTTTGGCAATGTAGTGTTTGATAAACCCAAAGACTCCAGCTTTTGGGGTAAGAACTCACTATTTGACAAAAACTTCTGGGAAAACTGGAAACTAGAATAGAACAAATTAGGGCTTGACCCACACATAACGCCACATATCAAGATAAGATCAAAATAAATTCATGATTTATACATAAAGAGTGGAGGTATCAGATGAACATAGGATAGTTTACCTCTCAGACCTGTGGAGAAGGAAGGAATTGGTGTCTAAAAAATAACTGGAACTCTTAATTGACCAAGATAGATAATTTTGATTATGTTAAGTTTAAAAAAATTGTACAAACAAAACTATTGCAGACAAGATTAGGAGGGAAGCAATAAATTGGGAAATCATCTTTACATTTATTGATTCTGATAAAGGTCTCATTTCTAAAATATATAGAGATTGACTCTTATTTATAAGAATTCAAGACACTTTCCAATTGATAGTCAAAGGATATGAACAATTTTCAGATGATGAAATTAAAACTATTTCCAGTCATATAAATGCAAATTAAGAATATTCTGAGATACCAGTACACACTTGTAAGATTGGCTAAGGTGACAGGAAAAGATAATAAATAATGTTGGAGGGGATGTGGGAAAACTGGGACACTGATGCATTGTTGGAGGAACTGTTAACAGGTCTAACCATTCTGCAGAGCAATTTGAACTATACTCAAAAAGTTATCAGACCATTCATACCCTTTGACCCAGCAATGTTTCTATTGAGCCTATATCCCATAGAGATCTTAAAGGAAGAAAAGGGACCCACATATGCAAAAATGTTTGTGGCAGCTCTTTTTTGTAGTGCCTAGAAACTGGAAACTGAATGAATGCCCATCAATTGGAGATTGGCTGAATAAACTATGATATATGAATGTCATGAAATATTATTGTTCTGTAAGAAAAGACAGCAGAATGATTTCAGAGAGGCCTGATGCTAAGTGAGATGAGCAGAACCACGTGATCATTATACATGGCAACAAGACTATATGATGATCAATTCTGATGGACATGATTCTCATTAACAATGAGATGTTTCAAATTAGTTCCAGTTGTTCAGTGATGAAGAAAGCCACATATACCCAGGGAGAAGCCGTGGACCACAACATAGCATTTTCACACTCTATTGATGTTTGCTTGCATTTTGTTTTCCTTCTCAGGTTGTTTTTTTTTTTTTTTTCCTTGTGGATCGATTTTTATGTACAGCAAGATAACTGTATAAATATGTATACACATATTCGATTTGTCAAGTATTTTAACATGATTAACAGCTATTAGTGTTCCTGCCATCAAGGGGAGAGAGTGGGGGGAAGGGGGAAAAGTGAAAAATTTGTAACAGAAAGCTTTGCAAGGGTTGAAAAATTACCCATTTATTTATTTGTTAGAAAAAGGATTTTTTTTGATACTGAGATGAAATTTGCTCCTTTTAACATCTATGAATTATGGCACTTATCTTTTAGGGTTGTTATGAGATTAATTGGAATAATTTTAAAGTGTTTAGCATAGTGCCTGGCATATAGTAACACACATAAAAGTTATCACCATTTAATATACATATATATTTAATATTTTCAATTTTTCTGTTTTCTTTTATGTCTTTGGTCTCCTCTATCAGTCTCCACATTTACTATATTGCAATGCAGTCATCCTCCACAGAGTATATAATATATTCTTTCTATCCACTGAAAATGAGGTTCATTGACTTAATTGATTTGGCCATGTATTAACATTGTTGTTAAAAATACTTTCATATCCCAAAGAGATTTTTAAGGAGGGAAAGGGACCCACATGTGCAAAAATGTTTGTGGCAGCCCTTTTTGTAGTGGCAAGAAACTGGAAATTGAAAAGATGCCCATCAATTGGAGAATGGCTGAATAAATTATGGTATATGAAGGTTATGGAATATTATTGTTCTGTAAGAAATGACCAACAGGAGGATTTCAGAGAGGATTGGAGAGACTTGCATGAACTGATGCTGAGTGAAATCAGCAGAACCAGGAGAACATTATACACAGCAACAAGACTATACGATGATCAATTTTGATGGACATGGTTCTCTTCAACAATGATGTGATTCAAACCAGTTGTGCTGCGATGAAGATAGTCATATACATCCAGAGAGAGGCCTGTGGGAACTGAGAGTGAACCACAACACAGCATTTTAACGCTTTCTGTGAATATTTCCATGCATTCTGTTTTCCTTCTTAGGTTGTTTTTTTTTCTTCTTCTCTTTCTAGATCTGATGTT
>JAJPUD010024343.1:0-18853 GCA_023553655.1 Myrmecobius fasciatus | reverse complement strand
CCTTCAAAGGGTCATCCTTCCTGAAGAGTGGAAAATTAGTTTTCTAAGACTCCTACAGACTTCTATAGAAACTCAAGTTTATTCTGTATTGGAAAAGTCATGCCTTGATCAAGACTATCTGCCTTTGTTGAAACTGTAGAATGGAATATCCAGATCCTTAAGAATCAAAATACATTTAGTTTGAATTTAGATATAATGAAATTCACCCAAAACCAAACCTGAGCTCTCTTGACTAATTAAATAAGCAAACTAAAACCAAGATGTTTCTATAGTAAATGAACAGATAGACAATATCTACAAACAAAAGGATTTAAGCTCTTCTCATCACATCATTAAATCATCAGTAAGCAAATCACATAGAATTTATAAAACTATCTTATTAGATGCTCTATCAAACAACCAAACGGGATACATACCATCAAAGCTGCCCTGTTCAGAAGCCATATGCAACAGCTGATTGTATGTTTCAATGGAAGGTCGGTAAACAAAGACTCCTGAATTGAAACAGTCAGGCCATCCCGGGTCTGGTGCTGCTGATAACTCCTCTCTCTCAAAAAGCTCATCAATATTTGTCAGTACCTAATTCAAAAGGAAAACAGGGAATTTATAGAAAATTTCCCTATCATGTCTATTGCCTACAATCCTCCGACATTAAGTTTCTACAGCATAAGGTGACACTTGTCAGAAGTCCCAGTTTTCAATAAAAAAGGGATAGATTCAAGATGGCCTGTTTATTTTCTTCTGACCCCTGTCTATTTTGACATTCGATGTTTTTATCACCCTCTACTATCAGTCTTACCTGCATTCCTCTGAATACTTAACAGATCTCAGTTGCTATATATAATCTTTTTTAGCCAGCATGGACATCTAGACTCACCAGAGTATCTGCATCCATGAACACACATTTTGAATACTGAATCAGAGACCAGCAGTGGAGTTTGGTTAACGTGACACCCAGTTCAGGTCTTTTCATTAAGGTTAGATGAGCGGAATCCCTGCTATCCAAGATGTCAACCAGGATGACTTCATCAAAAATCTTCTCTAAAACGTTCCTGTTAAAATAAAGTCCAGTTGGGTGGGTTAATTTTGCTAACCTGCTTTTCCTCCTCTTTTTCTTCTTTTTGTTATAAGGAAAGGCTTGTGGAGCAGAAGATAGGAAAGGTACATGTTCAAAATAAAATTTTTAAAATAGATAAAATTTTAAAATAACTTTAAAGTTAAAATAAAATAAAATTTTAACAAAAAAAAATTTAGTTCACAGAGGTCAACACCCTTTAGAAAAGCAGAAAAGTCAGAACTAGTAACTCCATTGGGACACAAGATTGCTACTCATCTTATACCTTATATTTTTTTTTATAAAGCTTTTTATTTACAAAACATATGAGTGACCTTTCAACATTGACCTTTGCAAAAAAACTTTTTTTTCCCAAGCTTTTCCTTTCCTTCCCCCCACCCCCCACCCCTAGATGACAGGTAATCTAATACATGCTAGATAGGATGAATTATATGACAAATACAATACATGTATACATATCTATACACTTATCTTACTGCACAAGAAACATCAGATCTAGAAAGAGAAGAAGAAAAAAACAACCTAAGAAGGAAAACAAAATGCATGGAAATATTCACAGAAAGTGGTAAAATGCTGTGTTGTGATTTACTCTCAGTTCCCACAGGCCTCTCTCTCGATGTATATGCCTATCTTCATCGCAGAACAACTGGTTTGAATCACATCATTGTTGAAGAGAACCATGTCCATCAAAATTGATCATAGTATAGTCTTGTTGATGTGTATAATGTTCTCCTGGTTCTGCTGATTTCACTCAGCATCAGTCCATGCAAGTCTCTGCAGACCTCTCTGAAATCATCCTGCTGGTCATTTTTTACAGAACAATAATATTGCATGACATTCATATACCATAATTTGTTCAGCCACTCTCCAATTAATGGGCATCCATTCAGTTTCCAGTTTCTAGCCACTACAAAAAGGGCTGCCACAAACATTTTTGCACATGTGGGTCCCTTTCCCTCCTTTAAAATCTCTTTGGGATATAGGCCCAGTAGAAACACTGCTGGGTCAAAGGAACATACCTTATATTTTTTCTATCAATTGGTTATTCTATTAAAATTTCTATACCTTTGCTATCAATTGGTTATTCTGACAAATTTTCCCCACCATGCCATCTATTCTATCATATTGTAGGACAAACTGTGCCTCTCAGATACATTGTAACTTGTTTCTTTTGAATCATACTTTATGAAAATTGATAATAAAAGTGTGGCCACTGTCTCTCTTTTCTTTCCCTCTCTCCCCCATCATCTGGGCAAGAATATAACATTGTATTACTCTTTCTTATCTCTAATATGCTAGCTGCTGATTTGCAAACCAAAGAAATCCCAGGCAACTATGATTATTAACTAATTGCAAACAGGCATTCCTCTGCAATAAAAAACTTTTTTGGGGGGAGGGGAAGGTTTCATTCTTATACAGAACATTACACTACCTTAAAAGATAGTGTTTGCTAATTTGCTTATCAGAGGCAAGGAAAAATAAAACCCCTGATACACAGTATATTCCATCTCTAGGAAGCCTAGCTCCTTTCACAACTCAGCTCATCATCTGCTCCTTAAGGACTCTTCATCACACCCCACCTCCCAATTGTTAATGTTCTCCCAGATTACTCATGTGTGTATATGACAGCTAGCATTTCTGACACATACTGGCTGTGGGACTTTGGACAAGTCCCATGAATTCTCAAAGAATATATTATCAAAAAGTTTCTAGCCTGGTTTGTTAAAGGGAGTTCCCTGTACCATGACTAGTCCATACCCCCCTGTTGTGTATTTGTGCACCTGTTCTCTTTCCCCAGTAGAATGGGAGGCTCTTATTTCATCATTGTCTCTAGATCTATCCCCAGCACTGAATGCATCGTACACAATAAATAAATACTTGATCAACCTAATAAATCACAGAAAGGATACTTAGACTAGGGGTTTCCCACCGCTGAAATCGGAGATCCCTTCTACCATTCACTTACTCTCTAGGAGATGAGTTATATAGAATTACATTTCCCCCTTAAAATAGTTAGAAGTCATGAACATTAGACATATGAAACTGTATCACAAAAAAAAAAATCTCAGGGATCAGCAAAGCCAAGCTATTTACTGGTCTAATTTTCTGGTGCTGCTGGTTTCTGAATTATGAAGCTTATTTAATAAGCATTTGCCATGTTCCTGCCTAAAACTACTGTATTACTCCTGTTGATCAATGGGTAACAAATGTAGGATATGTTCTTGTCTCAATATGACAGAAACTAACCAATGGAAATTTAATGAAGTTCTTTTTTTCTTTTCTTTTCTTTTTTTTTTTTTTTGCTGAGGCAATTGGGGTTAAGTGACTTGCCCAGGGTCACACAGCTGTTACGAGTCTGAAACCAGATCTGAACTCAGGTCCTCCTGACTTCAGGGCTGGTGCTCTATCCACTGCGCCACCTAGCTGCCCCTAACGAAGTTCTTGAGAGGAACAAGTGACCATAAATCCCACTAACAGAAAATTAGTAAACATGCCTGTTCTTGGAGATAGCCTACATCTACTGACTGTGTGACTTTGAACTAGTCTTAACTTCTCAGTGCCCCCAGGCAACTAGGTTACTGATCTATAAAGGTAGTGTTTCTATACCAGACATTCTTCACAATAATTAAAAAAAAAAAATAAGTCATAGGTCAGGACCAACCATCAAAAAAAATAATTCCAATATCTAGAATATTCAAAGAATTAAGTTCACAGAATTAAACTAAAAGAGAAGGCTCAGAGGACACATGATATCTGTTTTCAAGTCCGTGAAGACTCTCCACAGTAGGGATTAGATTTGTTCTGTTTAGCCCTATTTCAGCAGTGAATGAGAGCTGTAAAGAGGTGAATTGAAGCTTGTTTTTTCCCTTTTCTCTTTTCCAATGAGGTAGAAAGGGAAAAAGGAAAAAAAATAGGTTTGGTAATTAAATAAGTAAAAGACTTTTTTAAAATTTAGGTTTCATGTCTGCATAACTAGTGTTAGATATAGGTAAAACAGGCTGCCTCAGGATATTCTTCCATCATATATCTAGAGAAGCACTTGACAGATGAGAAAACTAAGGTCCAGACTGATTAAGTAAGTGTTAGAGAAGCAAGATCTGAACCCAGTTTGTCTCTATTGCCCTTGCTGGAATGTTAAGGCTCTTTCTAAACTAAACTGCACTGCCAGGAGGTAGGCATCTCTTCTCCCTAGAGGGCTTCAAGTAAAAGCTGAATCACCATTTGTTAGGTATTTTATAACAGCCACAGAAGTTCCTTTCTACTTTGAAATTCTAGGCATCTTTGCTGGAAAGGATTTTAGAAATCATCTGGGAGAGGCTGACTGCTAGATCCCTTCAGAGAGGAAGAAAGAGAGATTCAGAGGGAGAAGGACTTGCCCAGAATGGTACAGCCAGTTTGTTACTAAAACTGAGGTTCTGAGCAGCTACTCCAAGACTATTTCCAGTCCATCTCATTTCTATAACCGAACTGCAGTAAACATCAAGATCAAAACAATTCCCAAAGTTGGGAGAAAGAAACATTTTCCAGTTCATCCCAAAATTAACAAAAAGAAGCCAATGAACAGGCCTCCTGCACTCCAGCCTCCTTGCTAACTCCTTATATGCATTTTCATGAATAGACTTCACAGTAGGAAGCCTCCTCTCTGACATCAGTCCTTCCTGACTCCCAGGAACAGAGGTGCCACTATGCTATAGAATGCCCTCTTTTCAGGTGCTCTTGGCACAGAGTCTAATTTTTGAAACAGTAACCATTCAATTCGCAAAAGAGGGTCCAAGTGCAAGTAAATACAAAACAGAGCTCCTATAGTGAGTCTTCTTATTTTTTAAACTTATATTAAGCCCCAAGGAACTGATTCAGATATTTACATTTTAACTTTCTAATACTAATAAATAAATGTGTGGTAAGTGAATAAGTAACCTTCATATAGTATGTGAGCTATATAACAACCCTATGAACTATGTACTGGAGCATCATTATTCTCCTTTTGCAGATAAGTATTTTGAAGCTCAGAGAGTTGAGGTGACAAGTGGGATGTGTTAGAGGTATCATCTGAATCTAGGTGTTCCTGATGGCTTATCCATCATGGTATCCACTCTACCAGGCTGCCCCATCTAGGAGCCAAACTTTCTATGTATGCATTGATAAGTTAGTTTCTGAAGAGTAGTTGGTCTTACTGTAAGCCAAAGAGGCCAGAAATAGAACCAGCAAAGACAAAGCTCAAAGACATGGAGTGTCTTACCTCATAGACTCGGAGACCTGAGGGGTTATCAGCACTGTTAACCTTTTGGTCGTTCTGTGTTGTTTCAGTGAAGAGCCGAGCACCAAAGCTCCTCTGGCGTAGGAGTCATTTGTTGACAAAGTCACAAAAGATTGATCTTAATGCAAAAAGAGATGACATTGATAATAGTATCCCAGAATCAGGAAAAAGCAAGGCAGAACATCTATTCTCTTCCCAGAGGGGTTATCAGTTATTGCTTGCTTCTCTTGATCTTTTGGCTAAGATCACATGTACTTTCTACAAGGGAAATCCCCTATTGCCAAAATAAAGCTTTTTTTCTTTTAATGTCCTTTAGTCAGAACAGCAAATCTGAGATCATATTTGCTTCTGGACAAAGAGGACATAGCTGTTAGCAGAGGAATTTGGGTCACACTCAGGAGGTCGAGGAAACAATGACGAGATAAATACTAAACTTAAGGTTTAACTCTTATTCTTGTCATAGTCATTTAGTATAACCCTCTCATTTTACTGATGAGGTAACTGATACTCAGAGAGATTTAGTGCCTGGTTCAAAGTCATGGATTTGAAACCAGATCTTCTAATGCCCAAACTTCACCACACAATGCTTTGAAATGCTACTGACTTAACACTAAGAGGAACGCCACACCTGCAAATTAATTAAATGTAATGAAGTGATCACACAGTAAGTTCATTCAGTTTTCGTAACAAAGTGACTTCAACTAGATGAAAAGCCAAGTTTAAACACAACTGCCAACAGGAATCTAGATGATCTGAGAGTAGTACTTGAGACTTTAATCTTATTTGTAGCTTTTAGTTTAAATGCATGGGCATGTAGCCAACTATTTACTGAAAATCAGAGTTTGTAGAGACTCAGAAATAAGCAAAATGAATTGTGTATAGGGCGAAAGGCTCTGCATTGGGAGCCAGAAAAGACCAAGGTCCAAATCTTGGCTCTGTTACTCTCTGCAAAACACAAAAGCAAGTCATCTAAACTCTTTGGTCCTCAGCTGCCTCATCTATAAAATGGGAAAGGTGACCATAGATTTGGCCCTATAAGGGAATTAGATTCACTCCTTTCATTTTTTCAGATGAGAAAACTGAAGCTTTAAGAGATTAAATGCTTCCTCTTGGGTAACAGAGTTCTATTCAATGTCTGAGGCAGATTTTGAGTTCAGGTTTTCTTCCTTGATCACATTATGCTGCATTTTCCTAGGCTGCTAAGGACCCTCTTCCAAATCAAAATATAGAATTCTTCAGTTCATCTAAATTGATTTTGTTTGACCAATTCTCAAAACATTTGAACTATTCTCCTTCAAAAAGTGACCCTAAAGAACAAATCCCACTCTTTAATTTTTCTTTATAGAACTATGTAACCTCACACACAATTCCTAATGAGCTTGGAAAGACTGCAGGAAGTTGCAATCTATTGAGCTGCTAAAAAGGTAGTCATTCAGAGGTATAGCTGCTAGTGTTCTGCCCAGAGGAATGTAAATTTTGATACCTTGCAAGGTATCTTGGGGTTTAAGGGCAACATTTCTTTTTTAAGAACCAGTTCAACCCCAAAGTCATCTCCAGTCATTCTCATCTATATCTTGCCACTGGACCCAAATGGCTCTGGAGAAGAAAGTAAGGCTGATGACTTTGCACAACTCATCCTCAGTTCAATCCAACTCACTTGCAAGCCACATGGCATTGCCTCTCTGATGTCATGATCATCTTCCAGAACAAGAATGAGGGACAAACAACAAACAAAGGGGAGCCAGAACATCCGAGGATTTTTCCCCCCAATCAGTGGGTTTAGAAATAGAAGCCTAGAGACTATCAGGATTCTTTCTGGGACAAAGTTCTACTAGGCTACTTATTATGCCTCATATAAAAACTCCTTTAAGTATGTTACCTTCCAGATGTTAAAACTGGCTAGTTCCTTTCAAATAACTGCAGAAAATTATTTAATAACAATCTTAAGGTATTTAAATAAAATACAGAGGCTACTTAAGTGCCTTGACTGGCACTTCCTACTAGTGAGTTAAGTGTTTGTAGGGCCAGGAAGTCATGAATTTCCTCACATCCCTTTAACCAATTTTTAATCAGGAGGGTTGATAACTGTGAAACCATGGAAAGGAAGGGAAAGAAAATGGCTATGTCAAGAGATAGCTAGAAGAATAGGAAAACTGGGAAGAAAGGGAGGGAGAATATTCCATCCCTGAACATATTATCAAGGAAGGGGAAGAAGTCTAATAGTTTGCTGAATGAGGAGGGAGGAAGTAGGTTCAGATCCTAGTTCCAGTGCTTTCTACCTGGGTGACCTTGGCTTGCAGTTCCCTCCTCTGTAAACTGAAAGGCTGGAATTAGATGGACGCTTTCTCATTCATCTTTATCTCTTATTACTATAGAAAATGATAAGTGCCAAGTACTTTGTCGTTGTTCTGCCTTGTTTTCCTTCCTATGATCCATAAAAGGTGAAGTGGAGTTAATGGTTGTACAGCTGACCTCAAAGTCAAATAGGATTCAAAGTCTTGCCTCAGATACATACAGGCTGTATGATTTGGGGGCAGTCATTTGATCTCTGCCAGTGCCCCCACACCTCTCAAAAGACTACATCTGAGGGGCATTAAAATCAGTATTTATAGAGATTCTTTCTACCAATGAAATTACAGTTTTAGTTTTAAAAATCCATCAGTTATGGTCCCCAATCCTTCCGGACTTGCCAATCACTTGCTTTTAAAGAACATTGAAATATCTTTGAGAATAGCCTTCTGCTCATCTCACTCAGTTGAAAAATATCAAAATGAAGAGGTTGGATTAACCTTCTAGGATGCGATATTTATTCATTTGTTATGTGCAACTATTAAAAAGAATGATACAGGAAAGTCACCCACATAAATGTGATTCAAAGATCAGAGAAAGGATAGTCTGGAAGAGAGAAGAGATATTTCTGGTAGAAAATGTGTTGGGAAAAGTAGAAGGTGATTGATCATAGGATATAGCGCTATAAGGGACTTTAGAGTTCAACAAATCCAATGCTTCCATTTTGCCGACGAAGAACAGGAGACCTACACAAATCAAATGATTTTGGCTTTGGTTACCTGACCAAATGGCAGAGCCAGGATTCAAAATGAAGACTCCAGACTCTAATTTTATTCAGTATAGGTTCTGGAAGGAGGATGTTATTGGGAGAGGGATTCTTTAGCAGTCCTTTAAAGCTTATGGGCCCCTTCTTGGAGTAATGTTTTTAAATGGATAAAATGCACAGGATCGTCGGGATAAGATTACAATTAGGAAACCAACTATATGAATATTTATGAAAATACATTTTTAAAAAGCAGTTAATGGATCACTGGTTAAGAATCCCTGTGGGCGGAGGTATTCTCCTTCCTGGAGAGTAGTTAGCTGTACAATCACATTTATTACAACTACTGGTCAGTGGCAGGATTGGACTGTAGGCCGTATCTGCTGCATTTCCTCATTCACCCATCCTGTCCTTGAACCCCCATCTCTGGGCAGACGTAGCATCTTAAAGGGCTTCCTTTTGCAACAAGTGGGCTTCCCAAAAGAAAGATCGCCTTGAGTCGAGTCAGGTCAGCGGGAGTCCCAGATCTCTGGGACATGCTCCCAGCGGGCAAACGGGCAGCCAGACACCTCGTGCCCACTCGGGCTGCCCCGGCTCCCCGCAGCCCTGCAGGGCCGGCCTAAAAATAGGCGCAGACCAAGGGCGATGCAATGCCTAGCCGGCCGGGGTGAACCGCACCCGGGGCCTTCTTTCAGCGGAGCAACTAGTTTCATTCCTTC
The DNA here is from genome assembly GCA_023553655.1 of Myrmecobius fasciatus. Classification (NCBI taxonomy): domain Eukaryota; kingdom Metazoa; phylum Chordata; class Mammalia; order Dasyuromorphia; family Myrmecobiidae; genus Myrmecobius; species Myrmecobius fasciatus. Next base: position 9,749 of record JAJPUD010024343.1, on the reverse strand, counting down.
CCGCGGGCCCTGACGGGAAAAGGCAAGAAGCTCCGGGGGATCCCGCAGTGTCCGGGTTGTGAATGGGAGAAGGGCATGTCGGGGGTGGTGGTGGGGGGCGAGATCCCTACCCACCCCCACCCACCCCAGCAGCAGCTGCTGCAGCTGTCAGTTCTTTAAAGGGGAAGGGAGGGGGCGCACAGGAGAAGGCGGCTGGCAAAGGGGTGATCCCGCGGAAGAGAGGGGAGGTCAACTCCCCCTCTTGGCTGGGGGGTGCGGCATGGGATCTCCAAGGCGCGCTGACACCTGGCTAGGAACAAGGCAAAACCCGCGTAGGGAGCCTCCGCCTCCCCAGGCCGTCCCGGAGAGGGAGGGTGATAAGCGAAGCAGAACAGCCTGGGGGGCCCCACACACAAACCTCAAATTTCTCCACCCCACCCCCACCAATCAACGTACCCTTTCGGGGTTATCGGGCTCCCAATAAGCCCACTAAAAACAACGCTCTCTGAGAGCGAAATAGAAAACGAAAGGCCGAGGAGGGGAGCAGAGAGAGAAGGAAGAAGGAAGGCAGGACAGAGAGAGCTGGAAGAGACCAAGTAGCTCCATTGCTCCTCCAAGCGCCCCGCGCGCAAGGAGAGACCCAGGGCTAGACCCAGCTGGCCCAGGGAGGTTCCCCGAGCCCCGCCCGAGCTGGCCCCGGACCTACCTGTCATGGTGCCGGCAGTGGAGGTTGCTGGGGAAGCAGGGACTCGAGTTTGGAGCACAGGGAGCCCAGGCGCCGGGGCGAGGGGGCACCCGAGAGAAGCAACTGAAGAGGGCAGAGCCGGCAGCTAAGTCTTATACGACACGGTCACGTGGAGCACGTACGCTGGCTTTCAGCTCTGCATCCTTCCTGCCCGTGGGTCGCCGGGTTGGGCTGCTCCAGCTGACCGCAGCAGCCAGCTCCTCTGGGGCTTGGCCAAAATGTCTCCCTGAGACTCCTCGGGGGAGCGCGTGTCAAATGACTCGTGCGTGCAGTCCCCCGGATTAGGTGGGAACTGCCCCTTGCCCACTGTCAACAAGCGTTCTGCCAGTCATTCACCCCCTCCTCCAGGTGGGGAAACCGAGCGTCTTAAACTTGTGCAAGTCTGTCCTAGGGTCAGGAAGGGGGAGGGGAGGCAGAGCAAAGCCCCATTACTTCCTTTCAGCTCAAGGCTGCTTCATTGCTAGGATTAGAGAGTACTTCTTGGGCTAGGGAGTCAGGATGTCCCCGCTGACTTTTGGAACACAACTTCAGAGGATTCCCATTTTCCAGGGAATCTCTCCTTCCCATCACCTCCATATTCCTAATGATTTTTAGCTCTTCCATTTAGGATGACAAATCATAAAATCACAAATTTAGAGCTGGAAAGGATTGTAGAAACCATATAATCCAACTGCTTCATTAGGTGGGTGGGTAGGGGACGTTGAAAAAAAAAAGTTTTACTGTTGCCTATATGATATTTATACCATATGCTCCAATCCTGTTTTGTAACAAAGAAAAACATTTAAATTAAACCCAACTGACAGAGTAACCACTTCAAACAATATTTCAGGGTTATTTCTCCAAGACTGAGACGGATCCTTGTCATTGTTTAAAGATCAAGTGCCTTTTAGTCCAGTGCCCTCATTTCACAGATAAAGAAACATGTTCACAAAAAGAGTTAGAAGCAGAGAGTAACTTGAACCCATGTCCTCTTACGTCAAATCGACTGTCTTCCCACTATACCACAATGATTTCCCTGGTTAGAGAGAGTTTGGTTTCATTTTGTTTTAATATACCATTGAGCCAAATGTCACAGAGAAGAATTTTTATTTAATTCAGAGTTGTGGTTCAGACATCTGTGAGCTTGCATTTTAAAGTTTGATAATCTATATTTCAATTTAACTTATTTCCTTTGTAATTCTATGTATATAATTTTGTTTGTTTAAACACATTGTTCTGAGAAAGGGTACTTTGGTTTCACCAGGCTGTCAAAAAAAAGGTAGACCTAGCAGTATAAAGATAAAACTAGATTAATAGGGAGCTAAGGAAGTTTACTGACCATGAAAGTGACTGGGTCCTACCTGTGTTTTAAGAAAATCACTTTGACAGTTGAGTGTCACATAGATTAGCCCTGCTCAAGAATAGAATGAAGTTTCTAACAAGAGACTGAATGACTAATTGTAGAATATGCTACAATTGGGTTCTTTTTGGACATGAGTTGTGTGATAGATGTGCACAGAGATCCCTCCAGTACTAAAATTCTATGATTCAGTAATGTTAAGGTCTGGCTTTTGACAAAGCTAATGTGACTTCTAAAAATAAAATTTTATTGATGTTTGGTTTATATTCGCTTTTATTTTCCATTGTTTAAAGAATAAAAAAGAGGGGGAAAGGTTCAGTAAACTAACATTTTATATGTGGAAAAACTAAATATTCCACATCCACCATTTCTGTAGGCTTATGGAAGCATAGTGGTATAATATCCAGATCAAGGAAGATGATACTTGCTTCTCATTATAGTTTGTAACATATGGAAAATGGTATTTGGCACTCTGTCCCATATCTTGAAAAATTGGGAAATGTGCTCAAGAAGCATAATGAAGGGTCTGGAAATTCCATCCTATAATGAACAGTTGGATGGAATGAAGGCTGAGTGGGAAGACCTGATAGCTAGTCAACTATTTGAAGGGCTGGTGTGTAAGACAGGAAGAAGACTTATTCTTGTGTAACTTCTGAGGACAGGACTGGTAGTGGGAAGTAGCCGTTATGGGGAAGCAGTTTTGGCGTGATATCAAAAAAAAAAAAATGTTTTCACAGTTATAGTAACATGGTCCAAAACTATAATGAGCTGTTTTGAAGTCAACAGAAAATTTGTTCAATCAAGGGCTCCATGACTATTCTTCAGAGTGCTCTGAACTAAAGATTAGATCATGTGATTGTTACTAATTCTTCCTCTCCCTTAAGCCTAAACCACCTTCTACATGAAGCCTTTCCTATTTTCCCAGTTGCCCCATCTCCCTGAACCTACCCTTAGTTTTTATATATTTCAAATATATTGATTTCATCTACGTGCCTATTGTTTCTCCATGAATGTAAGCTCCTTAAGAAGGTGGACTATTAGTACAGTTACACTTAGGACCTACTTAATTACTTACTGGCCATAGGATCATAGATTTAGAGGTGGAAGAAGCTTTCTAGCTCTTCTAATCTAATCCCATCATTTTGCAGATAAAGAAATTGCTTCTTCAAGAGGTGAAATAACTGGAAAGAGTGCCAAAGGATTTGGGTTACAATACTGGTGCTACTTACAAGTAGTGTACCAGATTTTAAATGTCACTCCTTGAGCCTTAGTTTCCTCATCTGTAAAATTAAGGAGCTTCTGAGACCTTTCTAGACTCAGACTTTTCTACTCACCTGATAAAAAGTAGATGAAAATGTTAAGTTCAAGTTAGAAAAGGAATTCTATCTGTTCTCAGGTAGGGAAAGGGGGACTTTCTTAGCTGTTTGTGAATTAAGTTTCAACTGTTTGAAAAAACTGATGATAAGAGACAGAAAGTCTTTTTCCTCCATATGTCCATCGGCATAGTCATCAGTAGTTCCAGTCAGGTGATTACAGAGTTAGCATCTGAAAGACCACTTCCTTCCCTCTTTCAATAATTCCCCAATGTCTTGCTGGTGCTTCAATTTTCTTTAATAGGGACAAAGACATTTCTTCTATATTAAGCACTGAAATTCATTCGCACTAAATTATAAACAGTTGATTTCCTACATTGGCTGGCTTATTTTTTTATGCAACTGTTCCCAGATGTTCACAATATTGATGATTGAACTTAATGAGGATATTTGCTTGGTGTGATATATAAAGCACTTTATTAATAAATATATAAAATATGCATTATAAAAATATATAATATAATATGTAACAATGTGATAATATATAATGCAAATTTTAAATATTATTATTACCTATATAATATAAGTATAATCATATAATATATAAAAATAAATACATAAATAACAGATAAAGCATATACATCATTTTATTAATCATGCTAGCAATAATTAATAAAAGGGGTCAGTGACACTCTTGAATGCCAAAAACCTCTCATGGAACCCACTCAATGCTAATATACCCTAGCCATTACACATTTCTTCTAGTGAGTAGAGAGCTGGCTTTGGAGCCAGGAAAACTGGGATCAAGTTATTGATCCATAATGGTATGTGACCCTTTGCAAATCATTTAACCTATTAGTGTTCATATAAGATTATAAATTGCAGAAAAGGTGCCAATCTCCATTGATTTTTCACTAGGGAATTCTCTTATACTCTAAAATAATAGCTATGCTGTGAAATAATAATAGCCAATATTTGTACAGTACTTTAAGTTTGCAAAATTCTTTGTGTGTATATATATATATATATATGTATATATATAAAATCTTATTTGATCCTCACAACAACCCTATGAATTAGGTGTTTTTATGATCTTCATTTTCAAACTGAGGAAACTAGGGCTGAGAGAGATTTAAATGACTTGCCCAAGATTACACAGTAGAAGTCTAAGGTCAGATTTGAACTCCTTTTTTTTGTCCCTTGCCTTGCTTTAATTATAGGTTTAGTCTCTATCCTATATTAGTTGTAAAATTATTCAATAAACATTTATCAAATACTTACTATGTGCCAGGCACTGTGCAGATATTTAAAGTGTTAATAACTGATCTCAGATCCTTTTCTATTTTAATAGGTGGAGGAAATTATCAGAGACTAAAGAAGGGTTACCTGAGGAGGGAAAGTGGAAAAATGGAATATTAGGGATATGTATATATATGTAAAGGATAAACTTGAAGGAACATTCCATGAAAAATGGCAAGACCATAAAGTTTCTAATCCTAAAAAGTGGTAAGAAAACAACAAGATCTTCTTTGGAGTTAGGAAGACCTTAATTCAAATACCACCTTACATACTTATTGTGTGACATGGGGCAAATAACTTATGGTGTTTCAAGGTTGTAGCGGCTAAATCTTGTATAATACTGATTGTAGATCCTCAATATATAAGGGTTTTTATATTGCTTGCAATAAAAATCTTACAAAATATTGCAAAAATATCCTTAACTTGGGAGCTTTGAAATTTGGGTAGTTTGGCTTGGATATAATCTGTTCTCCAGATAAGCTGATTTTCTAATGAAATGTTTAATATTTTCTTCTATTTTTCATTCTTCTGATTTCATTTTTTCTTGGTGTTTTGTAATGTCATTAGCTTCCCCTTACCCACATGTAGTTTTCAAGGAATTATTTTCTTCCTTATGTTTTCTTTGTTTTCAGTTGGTTAACTTTTCACAATTTTCTTGCTTTTCTTGGATTGCTCTTTTTTTTTCTAACTTTTCCTTGATTTCTCTTCTTTTATTTTTAAAGTCCTTTTAAAGTTCTTCTAAGAATTCTTTTTGGACTTGTGACCATTTGACATTTCTCATTGAAAAAGGAATAGCTTTTTAAGCTCCACTATCTTTCTCTGAATAAGAACTCACCTTCTCTATCCTCATAGTAGCTATTTATGACTGAGTTCTTTCCCCTTTGCATACTCATTTTCATTTTGTTTTTTTAGTAGCTTATTATTATAATTAAGCTGTAGGCCCTAGGTGTGAAGGATGATGCCCTAAGTCTCAGGTCCTTCTTAGTGTTATTTTTTTATTTTATTTTTTATTAAAGCTTTTTATTTACAGAACATATGAGTAATTTTTCAACATTGACCTTTGCAAAACTTTCTGTTCCAAATTTTTCCCTCCTTCCCCCCACCTCCTCCCCTAGATGGCAGATAGTCTAATACATGTTAAATATGTTAAAATATATGATAAATCCAATATATGTATACATATCTATAGTTATCTTGCAGCACAAGAAAAATCGGATCTAGAAAGAGAAAAAAAAAAAAAACCTAAGAAGGAAAACAAAATACAAGCAAATATCAACAGAAAGCATTAAAATGGTATGTTATAGTCCACACTCAGTTCCCACAGGCCTCTGTCTGGGTGTATATGGCTTTCTTCATGACTGAACAATAGGAACTGGTTGTAATCACCTCATTGTCAAAGAGAACCATATCCATCAGAATTGCTCATCATATAGTCTTGTTGTTGTGTATAATGATCTCCTGGTTCTGCTCATTTCACTTAGCATCAGTTCATGTAAATCTCTCCAGGCCTCTTTGAAATCATCCTGCTGGTTGTTTCTTACAGAACAATAATATTCCATAACATTCATATACCATAATTTATTCAGCCATTTTCCAACTGATGGGCATCGATTCAGTTTCTAGTTTCTAGCAACTATAAAAAGGGCTGCCACATGTGGATCCCTTTCCTTCCTTTAAGATTTCTTTGGGATATAGGCCCAATAGAAACACTGCTGGATCAAAGGGTATGCACAGTTGGATAACTTCTTGAGCATAGTTCCCTTAGTGTTATTTTCTAAACTCTGTCTTGGGACTCCTTAGGTACTCCTCTCCACACCTAAGCCATGGCTAGGGTATTCAGCCACACTGTCCTGAAAATGTTCTTGTTCCTTGTGGTCTCTATGGCGGCTACAAACTTCATACTCTCTGCCCTAGAATTGAAACCAGGAATTTTGTCCTCCTACAAGTGCCCATAGCCAGCAGAGTTCCTCTCTGCCCCTACCATATTCACCAGGTGTGTGCTAGCTCCTTTCCTTCAGTCATAGCCCAAGAATTTTGTTTGGTCAACCCAATAGTGCTTGGTGTCCCTCTACAGATCTTCCCTCTTTGCCTACTTAGCTCATCCAACCCCCTCATTACCCATGAAATGAAAGTTCCTGAGACTGAGGTTGCTTCTCCACCCAGCCCCCAGGGATTGTTGGTTGTTGATTCTAGCCAAGTTAGCCTGCAGGTGTTTGCACTTATTTTATTTTACTCTAATTTTATTTCTGTGCTTTTTTTTCACTCTGAGGTGATGTTCTGCCCTTTTTTTTTTTTTTTTTTTTTTTTTTTTGTAGAGGAAATTTGGAGAGCCTAAAGTTTTCTGACCTACTCAGCTCTTCTCAGAATCTTCTCAAGAAATTATACTGGATGTGGTGTCTATGAAGTTGTTTTAAAATATTTTGATAACCATATTTTAATATGATTGGTTTCTGTTGTAAACCTATTATTATTTTTAAAGTATTTAAAACATTTTCTGGAAGAATCAATAGGTTTCACAATACTTCCAAATGAATCCGATAATTAAAAAAAAGTTAACCCCTGGTTCAGATGATCTCTTAAAAATAATTTTTCCACGTTATTACTCACATTAGGTCAATAATACAAGCAAATACTCAAAATTTAAGGAAATTCTTACAGAACTAATGGTACTTCCATGTTTCTGCTGGGTCTAATAGTGTTACTACAATATGCATTCTTTAACTGAATAAATGATCCCTCTTACCTTTTTTTTTTTTAAGCATTTCATCATATCTTTCCCCCTGTTCCTGGTATTATAAAATAAGAAGTTTGATAATAAAAATGTGGGTGATTTTTTTTTTTTTTGCTGAGGCAATTGGGGTTAAGTGACTTGCCCAGGGTCACACAGCTAGGGAATGTTAAGTGTCTGAGGTCAGATTTGAACTCAGGTCCTCCTGACTTAAGGGCTGGTGCTCTAATCACTGCGCCACCTAGCTGCCCCAAAGATTTTTAGATAAATGAAAATAACTATGGATTTGGATTCAAATAATTTCTGAAGGAAGGCCAGGTATTCAATAGATATGATAGAGTACTCAGTTCCTTTTAAAACTAGAACTGCTTACATGTATGTATACATGTATATATCTCCCCCTATTAAAATAGAAATTCTTTGAGGGAAGGTTCTGTTTTGATTTGAATTTATATTGAATATATTGAATATATATAAGCTTACATGCTTATGTTGGTATAGAAAACATTGTAGAAACTTGAGGTCTCTCCCCTGTTCTCAGTGCTATGGGCAACCGAATTATAGAAGGCTAACTTTAATTTTTTAATCATTGGCACTTTTCAGGATAGAAAAGTTTGCTTGGTTTTATTCTGTCACTGTAACCCCATCACTGAAAGAGGAGCCAGATAAAATACTCCAGAGATGAGACCAATTGTGTAACCTGAATGTCTTAAAACTAGTGTCCATAATGTCTGGAAGATAGATGAGATCTTCAGTGTCTCTTATCACCTGTCTTTCACCTACAGAAACTTGTACTGTCCTCCCTCTGATGATATCATTTTACATCTTCAGAATGCAGTCAGTCAAATGAAACTATGCACAAATAGCAATGTTCTGCCATGGATGCTAAAAGATCTTGTTACATCAAGAATAAAGGGAACAGCAGTTTTCCAGCAGAGTCATAACTGACTAGTTATGAGTAATGATTATCACTAGGAGAAAATTTGGGGTTGGAGAATTGTAGATTAGTAGCACAGAGATACTATGGGGAAAGTCATACATGAGATAGTCCTACCACTGGGAATAACTATCTTTTCCGGAAATAGTCTTCTGTAGTAGCTACAGTTGCCTTGGGGAGGAAACATCAAGGATAAAAGGGAACAGGAGTTTTCCAGCAGAGTCATAACTAACCATATTAGGAGAAAATTCAATGGAGGGTGGAAAGTTGTAGACCAGTAGCATAGAGATGCAATGGGGAAAGTAATACATGAAACAGTCCTACCATTAGAAATAACTATCTTTCCTGTAAAGAGTCCTCTGCAGTAGCTACAGTTGCCTTGGGGAGGAAACATGTAATGGGGATCAGGAGTATACGGAGAGTATAACAGTTCACTCAGCTGATACAACTTCCCTTCAGAGAAAGTTGGAGAGTCTTGCTTCATGGAGATCTGGAACAACAAGCCTTAGAAGTCTATTTGATATTTTATACCTGGTTCTGGTCTGCTAACTTTGTGGTGAGTGGGAGGCTTTTTATTTGACTGCCCAGGCAGTCAGCCAGAAGATCTCAGTCAGCATCTCTCTCTCTCTTTACCTCCTTGTCTTCACCTGCACTTGGGCTCCCAAATCTGATGAATAGGTTCTATCAGAGATATTAAATGGAGGTGAGTTCTCTTTAGCACAAGTCGTACTAGTAGTGTCTCTTGCTCCCTGAGTTTGGCTCTTGTTGATATATTTTTGAGTTGGGTGGATCTTAGATTTGTACATTAGGAGAGTATTTTGGCAGCCATCTGAAATTCACTACAGGTAGGGAGATGGCTAAGTGGAGGCTGTTTCAGTAATTGGTAAAGTAGCAATCAGCTAGGATTGTGGTGGTGGAGACGTGACAGATGGTCATGATCTTGTGCAGGTAGAATTCAATTCAATTAACATTTTAAAACCACTTACAGTGGTTTTAAAGTGCATGAATGCATGGGAAGCAATTATTAAATTCTTATTGTGTGCCAAGAACTATTCTAAGCCACTGAAAATATAAATTCAAATCAAAACAGAACCTTCCCTCAAAGAATTTCTATTCTAATAGGGGGAGACATATACATGTATACATACATATACTGCATATGTATATGTACACACATATGGGAATAGTGACCCAGAAGGATGCTGTCTATAGATTGGTAGATTGTCTCACCTATTGGTGGATTGTCTCACTCTTTCCAGAAGCAATGATAGAATCTAATTTGGTTATGGTTTCCAGAGTAAGAAAAGAAGGGAAGAGCAATGTGACATGACTTGCTTGAGAACAAGATAATGGCCAGAAAATAAGAGCTTTCTTAAAATTTGTCAAACCTTTATTTTCTTTTGCCTTTC
>JAJPUD010024341.1:0-18853 GCA_023553655.1 Myrmecobius fasciatus | reverse complement strand
AACACTCGATCAGAAGTCCAGACCTTGTCTAAAATGGCTGGTTTGACTATACTATGTTGGTCCTAGCTGATAATTTGATTTTCAGGGATGGTTGTCATGCTTATCTTAGGTCTCATATGTCCTCTCTGACTGTACCCTGATCATACATGTTCCACAGTGTCATTTGACGGTAAGCCAAACTGCATTTTAAGCTAAACTTATTTCCTTTACAAGGGCCTGGGGAGAACAAAATGGCTTGTAGTGGGGCATCTGCTATGTCAAAACGAAAGGGCTTCGTTTGCTAGGAAAAGGTCCTTGTTATGGCTCCATGTAGATTTCATAGCATGGTGGTACTCATTAGCCATCACTTGGGGATGACATTAAGGGATTAGTAACTGCAATTATGAACTGTTAATGAGAAAAAAAACTTTACTAGTATTATTTTTCCTTTTCTTTGGAGAAGCCTTAACCTTTTTGTAAAACATTTATTCTGAAATTGATACTTATTTCTGTTCTTGTATTTATATATATACATATATGGTACAGTATAGTCAAACATTTATTACTGAGGTATCAGTTTAGTAAGGATCTCTGTTAGACTTCCAGTAAAGGACGGAATTGGAAGCATCAGATAGATGAGCAAACATTAGTATGATGTGTTGCTATGTAATTATAGTAATATTTTTTCTTCTTAGGTAATATTCTTTTTCTTATAGGAGAAAGGGATCTTTATTTTACTCAAAAATTATTTTATTTTATTTTAAAATTATTTGTAAATAAATTTTATTTTATTTTAAGATTACTTTAAATTAATTTTATTCTATTTTAAAATTATCTTCATAATAGTTTTCTAGTAGAGGAGGATATTATATTTGAAATTTCATAAAATATCCATATAACAAAATATTTTCAAACACTAGGATTTTGAAAACCAATCTCACATTTGTAACAAGCATTCACTAAATATTTGAAATGCCAACTTCTTTAAGAACATATTTTTAGTCCGATGTGGCAAGAATTTATTAAGTAAATATTACATTCAAAGAATTGTGCTAGGAAAAGGAAGAAAGAAGGGAAGGAGGAAGAAAGAAAAAGGAAGAAAGGAATGAAGAAAGAAAAAGAAAGAAAGAGAGAAAGAAAGAAGGAAGGAAGAGAAGGAAAGAAACAAAGAAGGATCCTGTCCTTGAGGAGATTACATTCTACTTAAGGGATACAACATAAACAAGTAAATATGTATATGATAGTTTGGGTAGGAGGGAAAGATACTAATAATTAACATAATCGAGAAAGGATCTCATGTGGAGACCATGTGTGACCTGATCCTTGAAGGAAGCTAGAAATTGTAGGAGTTAGTGATGAAGGGGAAGAGGGAATACATTCCAGGGATGAGGGAGGCACAGAAATAGTATTTGAAATACCAAGTTCAGAGAACATCAAACAGTTCTATTTTGTTAGAGTATAGAATGTAAAAAGGGGCAGTAATGAGCCATGAACATAGAAAGGTAGGTTAAAACCATATTGTGAAAGACTAAGTACCAACCTGAGGAAGGTATCCTCTATTTGAGGAACCACTGAAGGTCCTTTGGGAGGCAAGCGACAAGGGCAGACATACTTCAAAACGTGATTTTGGCAGCAGTAAGGAGGATGAATTGGAGAGGGGACTGAAAGCAGAGGGAGCTAATTAGGAGAATGGAGGTGAGAGATAATAAAGGCTTCAGCTAGGACCTGTGACTAGAGAGAAGAAGGTAGATACGAGGAATGTTGTAGAAGTAGAACTGGCAAGAGATCGGATGTGGGAGACGGAGGAGAGGAAACAGTTGAGGATGACTCCAGAGTTGGAAGCCTGGGTAATGGTGCTCTCTACAGAAAGAAAAAAAATTGGAAAATGAGTGGATTTAGGAGATGAAGCACCTTTTTGAACATGTTGAGTTTGAAATATCTACAGGGCAGTTTGAAATATATGAGACAGTGGATAATGCTGAATGAGACTGATTTTAATCCCTATGTGTTTTCGGCTGTTCCTCAAGACGTATCTATGCATTCATAGAGTTGACAGGATGACTCTTGGAGGGAGTTCCCATGTGGAGAGTTTCCTTTTTTTGAAATTTTATTTTTATTTTCAGTTCTAAATTCTCTCCATCTACTCTGTCTTCTCCTTCTCTCTCCCTACCCCACTTGAGAAGACAAGAAATATAATACTCATTATACATGTGAAATCATGGAAAACATATTTTTATATAAGCTGTGTTCCAGAGGGGAGAAAGAAAGAAAAATAAAGAGAAAAAAATAAAGAAAAAAAAGTGTTTCCTTTGACACTCTGAGTCCATCAATTCTCAATTTGGAGGTGGCTATGCCTTTTTCATTATGAATGCTTTGAAATTATGGTGGATTACTATATAATCAGAGTTACTAAGTCATTCACTTTTACAAAGATGATTACCTTTATTGCTGTTTTTATATATATTGCTGTTATTATATATATATTGTTTTCCCTGTTCTACTCACTTCACTTTTCATCCATTCATATAAATCTTCCTACATTTTTCTGAAAACATTTCCTTCATCATTTCTTACAGCATGACAATATTCCATCACATTCATATACTATCATTTGTTCAGCCATTCCCCAGTTTAAGGGCATCTTTGCCATCACAAAAAGAATTGCTATCAATATCTTCATATGTATGAGTTCTTTTCCTCTTTCTTTGATCTATTTGAAGAATAAACCTAGTATTAATATTGCTGGGTCAAAGGATATGTCCCATTTTATATTTTTTTGTCATAATTCCAAAAAAATTTTCTTTAGAATTGTTTGACCAGTTCATAACTCTACCAACAATGCATTAGTGTATCTTAATTTCCCACATCTGCTTCAGCATCTATCATTTTCCTTTTCTATCATTTTCACCAATCTAATAGATATGAGATGGTAGCTCAGAGTTGTTTTAATCTGCATTTCACATGAGGAGTTTCTAACAAAGGTTTCCTATACTAACAAAACCACAGAACCTTTACAAATCCAGATAATGTATGTATTTAAAATAAAATTCTTTGAAATTCTCTAACTCTTTACCCCCAAATACCTATTTTTTTCCTTCTCGACACACTCAGAAAAATTGTGGTTTGTTTTTTTTTGTTGTTGTTTGTTTATTTGTTTTAATTCTTAGGAGCTACCCACAAAAAGAATTTAAGCTTAGGGAGCTTTTTTCCTTAGAAAATCATAAAATGGCCAACCAAGTCAGTCAACAAGCATTTATGGGAATACAAATTAAAAAAAAAAAAAAGATAATCCAAAAACTTTACATTCTAGTGGATGAAAACAACACATATATAGGATAAATGTAGAGGGTTAAGGGAGGTGGAGGAAGGATATGATAAAGTAAGTCCAAAGTATAGTCTAAAGAGGAATGAGAAATAGCTGGTCTGAGTGTCCTCCTTAAATGGGTGTTCTAGCAGGCAATCATCCAATCAGAGGGAGAGGTCACAGAGGCATCGAGTACTTCCAATATGCAAATTACAAGGCAGGAGTGAGACTTCTAGAGGAAGAGCCGGGCATGGTAGAGGAATTGTTATCGTTATTATCATCTACCTTTAAAAATTAAGTCCAGAAAATGTTGTTTAAGCATATATTGGATTGCTTGCCATCTAGGGGAGGGGGTTGGGGGAAGGAGGAGAAAATCTGAAACACAAGATTATGCAATGGTCAATGTTAAAAAATTATCTATGCATATGTTTTGAAAATAAAAAGCTTTAAAAATAATATAAATATATTATAAATATTACATATAATAAAGTAATAATAAATTAAAATTTTAAAAAATTTAAAAAGAAAATCTTATTTAAAAATATAACAAATACTAAGTTATTTATTAACTTGGGCTGTGAGCTTTAGAGTATTATATCCTCTAAAATGTGGTTATCTAATCAACCATTTGTCATCTTTTCAGTTCTTTGAGAGAGATGCTGTCCTAAGAGCAACCCATTATAATGAAAATTATTCTCTGGACTCCTTGACCAAAATTACATTGCAATGATGACCTCAATGATAATAAGACCTAGGTGGGTCTAGCCTCTAAGCCATTAGTCCCCTTCTCCTTTACTCCCTTATTCTACCTAGTGCCAGGATCCCTAAACAGGATTTTCACAAGAAAAAGTAGTAGCACTAGTATGGATAAATAGAGTAGATTAGTCTTCACTTAAGGCTCTTAAAAACTAGTTTCTTAAAGACTAGCTAATATTTTGTTAATATTTCATATATTTTTGATGAATGTTTCATACATATTTAAAGTATAATCCATTTCATTTTCATCAGTCTCCCTCCAAAAGATGTTACCACTTTGATTTCTAGCTCTTTTTTGAGTTTTGTTTCATCAGACTCTTATCTACTGGTTCTTCTAAGAGGAGTTTTTACATCTATAGTCCTTTTGGGTTTGTTGAAGCTATAAGGAATCTTGGAATCTCCTCTAACCCCCTCATTTGGCACATGAGGAAACTGAGGGAGGAGGCCAAATGACTTGTCATAGTGATAATAAGTGGTAGAGGCAGGATCCAAATCCAAATATTTAGAATACAAATCCAACACACTGTTTTCATAATGCCATGCTGCCAAAAAATCTACCAAGGAAGACCAGTCTTTAACTTTGCACTGCTCAATGCAGAACATTTAATTCAAGACACTAGAGGGATGCAAGATTTAATTAGGAATGTGCTTCTGAGAAATTGCACATTAGATTGAATTAATATGTCCTGTAATAATAGCTAACATTTATGCAGTGCTTTCCAAAGGGCTTTACATGTTCTAGCTTATTAGATCTTCACAACAATCCTGGGATGCATTATTTTAATGATGAAGAAACTAAGAATGTGAGAGATAAAGGGATTAGCTCAGGTCTTTCTAATTCCAGACATAGCTAACGATCTAAAACATCATCTAGCTTCCTCCATTCAATAATAATAGCCAAAATTTATATAGCAATTACTATGTGCCAGACTCTGTGTTATACACTTTACAAATATTATCTTATTTTGTCCTTACAGCAACCCTTAGAGAGAAGTGCTATTATTATCCCCATTTTATAGATAAGTAAACTGAGACACAGAGGTTAAGGGATTTGCCTCACTACCTGACCTAGTGGTTCAGTGATTTGTCCTAGTTCATAGAGCTAGTATATGCCAAAGAAGGCTCTATCCCTACAAGGGCAAAAATGAAAAAATAACCTCTGTCCTCTAGGACCTTGCATTCTACTGAGAGATACAATACGTAAACAGTTAAGTATTAGACAACTTAAGGAGAAAGAGAGAACTGACGACCAAGGGCAACCTTCCCTAAAGAGAAGATTCTTAAAGGAAACAAAAGATTCTGAAAGCTGAAGAGGAGCTTAGGTTTGGAGGAAAGTCTTTTGAACTGGGCAGCAGTATAATAATATATAAGTTCAGGAAAAATACCATGGTTTGCCTGCTAGATGGAGCAGTGTATAGAATGTTTGGTCTAGAGTCAGAAGACCTAAATTCAAATCTTGTTTCAGACCCTTTTTAGCTGTGTGACACTGAGCAAATCACTTAATTCCTGTTTGCCTCAGTTTCCTTATCTGAAAAATGAGGATAATAACAGCACCTACCTCCCTAGATTGTTGTGAGGATTAAATGGGATAATAATTATAAAGCACTTAGCATAGTGCCTGGCATATAGTAGGTGCTTTATAAATGTTAGTGAGAGAGAGACAGAGAAAGAGACAGACAGACAGAGAAACAGAGACAGAAAGAGATATGATAGATAGATTCATAGATAGAAGGATGGATGCATAGATAGATTTATAGATAGATTCATAGATGGATAGAGAAGATAGATTCATAAATAGATGGATAGATAGATAAGATAGATTCATAGATGGGTAAACATATACACATATATACATATACATATATATATACATATATATATAATTATCCCTTCCACATCGTAGGGGTTAAGGGCATGGTGCCCCCATAATCTAGAAAATTCATGTAAAGTTTTTGGCCCTTCATACCAAAGAAGTCTGTATGTTTTCTTTTTCTGTTGTGGGTTATATATAGTACTTTATCATAAAATTTGGCTTAAGTATTTGGCCTTAGGTTCTATGTGATCAGCTGGCCTTCATGTGTTATCTGCAGCTTTCACAAAACTCCCCCAAAATTCCCATTTAATTTCTTGTGCCAATCTGCAATATATTAAAACCATGATTACAATGTGAAAGGGATAATTGTGTATATTAATGTGTACATATATGTATATGTGCATATATCTTTACATACATATTTATAAATATTTTTCTATTCATCATCATCCTCTTAAGAGGATGATGATGAATAGCAAAATGTTTTAATTCTTTTGAAAGTCTTTTTACCTCTTCAGGAGTAAATTTGGTGACATTTTTCTTATTATTTTACAATTCATCATATGAAAAAGGAAAAAAAAAAGATATTACACTGTGAGGCTGTTGTTGTTGATTGTCCTTCCTTCTTGAAGATGACCATGACATCAGGAAGGGGATGCCATGATGTACAAGTAAATTAGATTGAAGAGAGAGAGGACTATGCAAAGTCACCTGCCTCTCTTTCTCCTCCAGAGCCATCTGGGTCCAATGACCAAATGTAGATCAGAATGACTGGAAATGACCCTGGATGCAGTGGGAGACTTGGGTCTTTTTAAATTATGTTCTTTAGTTTAACAGGTTTAGCTTAACAGGTCTCAGTTTGACTAAATTAATGCCCATTCAGTAATTAAGACTAGATTAGAAAACCTAAAGGCTGATCTTTAGATTTTCAGTAGCTTTTTAAATTACTTCTAGAGAGAATACTGCATACCCTACCTCCTCAGCCACACACACCTACAGGTTTCCCTAACTTGCTTCAAAGATTCAACTCAAATCCTACCTCTCTGTAAGAGGCTTTTCCTGAATTCCCCTTTCCCCTTCCCCATTACATTTTCTCTAATTTGAGCTTCCATCTACTCTTTGTGGATCTTATTAGAAAGGGAACCATTTGAGGGCTGTAACTTGGTTTCTATCTTTTTATTGCCAGCACTTAACACAGTGCCTAGAATAAAGTAATCATTTAATTAAATGTTCCTTGGCTGGATTGATGGATGGAAATAATAATTGGAAAGACTGAGTTCAATTAATTACTTAAATGAACTTCTATGTGTTTTCAGACCTGTGATTTCATTGACATAAGGAACTCCAGGTGAAAAAATTCTCTCTAGAGTATATTTGCTGTCATACCATTTATAGACCAGACACTTGAGATGTAAAGTGACTTGTCCAGGGTCACACAACCACTATTTGTTAGAGGCAGGATGTGAACCAGCTCTTCTGTCTTCCTGTGTCAGCTCTATCTGCTGCATTCATTGTCTCTCAAAATAGAATTGCTTTCCCAATAATAATCCTCCCACAGTTAAGAGCTTAAAGATGGGTGTGTCTCTCAGCTGTTATTCACTTTTATGTCTTAATAAATGGGTCTTAATTTTCTCCAGGGCCTTAGCTTTACTCTTGCCTACTAAGTGAAATATGGAAAAGCAAAGGACACTGGTTATAGCAGCACCAAAAAACCAGTGTGAATTTATTTCTTTTACAACTTCATGCTTTTGGAAGCTGTTCTGACAGTAGTACTGCTGGACTTTGTGCAACCACATGGCTAAATTTAGTAACATTTTGGAGCCTTCAGAGTGACTTATTTGAAAAAGGACTTGTTTCCCCTGGTGTTTACTTTATTTTAATGAAATCTATTTAAAAAATAATCTGAGGGGCTTATTAAATGTAGTAAATTAAAAATAATACAGTTTCATGGAGGGCAGAGGGAAGAAGAAAAGGAACAATCTTGCAATTAAATTCTTTGTTTTAAATAGTTTACAAGTGGAAAAGAAAAAAAAATGATGGAAAAATTGAGTAATGTTTTCTGTGAAAGGAGTCAGGCCGCAAACATTTACTGTATAATTTCCTAATAATAATAGCTGAAATTTAACAGAATGTATTAAAAGTTACAAAATATTAAGTTATACAAAGGTATAAAAAAATACCTTTACATTCAAGTATTATCCTGTTTGAACCTCTGGACAACCCTGCAAGGTTGATATTATCCTTGTCCTCATTTTACAGAAAAGAAAACTGAAGTTCCCAGAAACTAAATGACTTGCTCAGCATCACACTGCTGGTGTCTATTTGAACTCAGGTCTTCCAAACTCTGCTGTTCTACAGATCATAGATTTAGGATGGAAAGGACCTCAGAAGCCATCTAGAGCAACCCATTCATTTTATAAATGAGAAAAAAAATGAGTTGCAGTGAAATTGTATCTCCTGGCTAAGGCCAAAGAGAGTATGAGTGGCAGAGTCAGTATTTAAAATCAGCCTTTCTAACTCCAAATTCATCATTCATTTCATTGAATCATGTGAACTCTATCCACTAGACTCTACAACTCTCCTATGGAATTGCAAGCTATCCCTGATTAATAACCAGGTTCATCTGGTTCTCTACTGACAAAGTAAAGTGTAGTTTTCCCTTTTATCTCTCATTTAGCTGACTTTAAAAAAATATTTATATCTTTTGTTTTTATATCACATTAATTTCCAAATATATCTCTCCTATTCCAAACTGAGTAAATCAATTTAACATTTAAGTGTCTACTGTTAAGATAGGTAGTGGCTCAGTGATAGAGCACTGGGCCTTCAGTCAGGAATACCTAAATTCAAATCTAGTGACAGACACTTTGTATGTGTGTGATCCTGAGCCAGTCACTTAACCTGTATTTGCCTTAATCCCCCAGAGAAGAAAATGGCAAACCACTCCAGCATCTTTGTCAAGAAAACCTCAAGGATAATAAGTCATGAAGAATCGAGTCATGAGAAGAATTTTCTCATGAAAAGTTAAGATATGACTGAACAATACTGTGTATCAAACACTCTGCTAAACTCTGAGTTATAAAGAAAGGCATAAGACAATTCATGTTGCCAAAGTCACTATCTAATGGTGGAAATAGCCTGTAAACAACTATATACAAACAAGATATATATTGCATAGTTTGGGAGAAGTCCCAAGGAGCAGGTACTGAAACTAAAAACTAGGAAGTCTTTACTTGGACCAAAGCCTAAAAAAGTTGTTTGCTGCTTTTTTTTTTTTAATGGTTTAAGTAAAACCAAACTGATTGACTTTTTAAACCTAGCATAGTTTTCCTTGGGTCCTTGTACTACTTCATTACATACATAGCTAGAAGCTCCTAGGACCAGTTTCCCATTATCCACTTGGTTTAAAAAAAAATCTCTATGTTAATGATCCTTTCTGCCATCAAAGAGTTAAAATATTATAAATGACAATTCAGTAAGTGGGGATTTTTTCTAGCCAATATCATAATATAGAAACTACAGGCAACTGCAGCTGCAAAAAGTTTTCATTAAAGAAACAGGATGACTGTGGTTTTCTGTAAAAATTAATTTTTCCTGTTGAGTATTTTTTACAGGAAGTTCAAGAACAAAGCCAATTTCATCTTAATTGGTCTGATAGATTTCAGGCCTTAAGCACCTTCAACTTTGAAGGTTAAACTAGTGAGGGGATTCCAGTGAGATCCATTTCAGTGGTGGATTCTGCGCAATAGAAACAGGAACAGTTAGGGGAGGAATACAGATGCTTTTGAGGCTTTTTGATTCAGGATGGAGGCAGCCATTAAAATCTGTTTTCTTTCTCCATTGTAATTTGATATTGCTTCATCATAATTTAATGTGAATTTTAAACTTTTTTAAAAAGAAGATTGTCAGAATAGGACTCGGATTTAGAGCTAAAAGGAACTTTAGAAATTAATTAGTGCAAGCTTTTAATTTTTTAAAATAAGTTTTTATTTTTTAACATCACCAGTTTCCCCCAACACCCCTCTAAATTCTCCTTCCAGAGACATTCCACATAACAAATAGTATTTTTAAGACAAAAAAGAAAAAGACAAGGGGAAAAAAATCAATATAATTGATCCCACCTTCTACAGGAAACCTTTCCTGATCCC
Source organism: Myrmecobius fasciatus (assembly GCA_023553655.1). Lineage (NCBI taxonomy): Eukaryota > Metazoa > Chordata > Mammalia > Dasyuromorphia > Myrmecobiidae > Myrmecobius > Myrmecobius fasciatus. The sequence goes on along the minus strand of JAJPUD010024341.1, from coordinate 8,853 downwards.
TCAATCCTATTGTCATCCTTCTGTAGATTATTTTCCATTTCTCTTGTATATAACTTCTTTGCACTTAGCACAGTGTCTGACACAAAATAGGTTCCTAATAAATGTTTATTGATTGGCCAATAAATCAAAAATTTGTTCAAAGTGTAATACTTGTAGACCTCTTCCCTCTGCTAAGGTAAAGAATGCATGTACTTGAGATAGGGTGGGGAATGAAAGTATAGTATCTTCTCATCTCTCTTCTTTTTTAAACTTTGCTTGTTCTTTATCATTTGGAAATATTCAATTTTTATTTCCTTTTTAAGTTTATCCATTTACATTGTTGTACTTAGGCTATATATTGTTTTCTTGACTCTTTACTTCAGTTTGCATTACTTTATGTAGGTCTTTCCAATAAACTTCTCTATGTTAGTCACAGTCATCATTGTGTATAGCACAATAATATTCCATTATGTGCATGCTCCACGGTTTCTTTCAACATTCCCCAATCAATGAACATCTATTTTGGTTCCAATTCTTTTTTTTTCCCCACAAAAAGTGCTGCTACAAATGTTTTGCTCCATATAAAAATTTTCTTCTCATCAGTGGCCTCCTTGGAGTATAAGCCTAGAAATGGAATCTTTGGGTCAAAGATTTTGAAAATTTTAGTCACTTAATTTGCATAATTCCAAATTACTTTCCAAAATGGTTGTACTCTAACTCACTGCACCAGCAACAATACCCTAGTGTGCCTTTTTTCCTGTAATCCTCCAGTATTAACTAATCCCATTTTTTGTTATCTTTTAAGCCATTCACTTTATGTGAAGAAACAGAATCAAAGGGATTAAGTCACCCAGGAAGTAAAAGTTCAGGTCCTCCAACTCTAAATTCAGTGCCTTTTCCCTTTCATTATTATTTCTCTTCCCCTGATAATCAACTATACTTATTGATCAATCCATGACTTGAATATTTAGTACAATATCAGTAAAAAGCTAAAACAGCATCTGGGCATCAGAGGATGGATTAAATTCAGAAATGTTCTCTGTGCATTGATAACTATTCTGGTTGTTAAGAAGAAAGAGGGAAAGGGATGAGAAAAGAAATTATAAGTCCAATACTATGGATTCCAAAAAAGTATACAAATCTTTTTGTTGTACTTAAAAATTATTATACAAAATATTACTCAGATAACTGATCCATTGCCAAGGGCAAGGAAGTTTTAGCTATTAAGGTAAGTTACTTACCCTCTCTAGCCTTCAGTTTCTTCCTCTATCAGATGAAGAAATTGTTTCAACTAGATATCTGAGATTTCTTAAAATCATCCTCTAATAAAATAAAAAGTGCACAACAGAGTACACAAGAAAATCTACAATGAAACAAGAAAAGATGGACAATTATAAATACAATGTCTTCTATTATTACATATGCTTTCTTTTTCTTTTTTCTTTCTTTTTTCTTTTTTTTTTGAGACAATTGGGATTAAGTGACTTAGAGTCACACAACTAGTTAAGTGTTAAATGTCTGAGACTGGATTTGAAATTGGTTCTCCTGACTCCAGAGTTGGTGCACCCACAGCACTGTCTAGCTGCCCCTTCATATACTTTCTTGAAATGGAAATTTATTGTTACAGATTTTGAATCCTTCTTGATATTGTCAGGTACATGAAAAGATTTTTCCCCTTTTCTGTCTTTTTCTATTTCTATTTCATTTTTTCTTATTTTGCATTTGTTTTAAATAAATAAATACATTAAAAAATAGACCTCTAAAATTCCTGAGATGCCCTTAATGCTAGTGTCTTCCCTATATTTCTCTTTCCAATTCATCCTTCCCATAGCTTGTTTGCACGTAATTACTTGTTTGCACAGTGAGCTCCTTAAAAGCAGGGATTGTTTTTTACCTTATTTCGTATCCCCAACATATAGCACAATGCTTGACCTATAGCAGGCACTTAATTGATGTGTACTGATTGATTGAGTAGTGGGATTTAGAAATTATAGAATTTTAGAACTGGAAAGGATCTTGGTAGTCATCTAGTCCAACCTTATTTCAGAGACCTTAAATGCTAAGGGTGACTTGCTGAAGAACATAGGTGTAGTAAGTGTCTGAGACAGCATCCAACTTAGCAAATCAGATTCCAAACCCATTGTTCTTTCTGTCATGTCAAGTGATACTATTATTTGCTCAAGACAAGGTAGAAAGATAAGATCTCAGCCAACAAAATAGTCTAGCTGGACATACATGAAATACATGAGAATGACTGAAGAATATTTGTGAAGTACCAAAATATGTAGTAAGTACCAAAACAATGTCCTGAAGTGCTGAGGGTAAAAGAATAGTCAGAATAAATGTAGTTAATCAGCAAATTCTCTCCATAGTTAACTTTTGGATGGGGTTCTGGGAATTTTTTTAATGTCCTGTCATTAATAAGTTTAGAAACTTGACCTGCAATAAGGCCACAACACTCCAACCTACCCCCAGAACCAGAAATTATATAATTGGGAAATATTTAACTAAATAAAAATATGATAATATATTTTAAAGCTAGATTAATATGCTGTAGCAGAGATCTTTAGATTAGTGTCCACAGTTGCTATTTGAATTTGGCATCACTGGCCTAGAACATAAAAACTTAAGAGACTCCCTGCAGGCTCCCACAGCCATAATGTGTCAGAAAAAGGACTTGAACTCAGGATTAGTTCTGAGACTAAGTCCGTATTCATTACACCATGGCTGCCTCTGTCATTTGGGAAATTATATTGCTATTGTTGCTGAGTTATTTCTGACTCTTCATGACTCCATTTAGGGTTTTCTTGATAAAGATACTGGAGTGGTTTGCCATTTCTTTCTCCATCTCATTTTGCAGATGAGGAACTGTGGCAAACATAGTTAAGTGACTGGCCCAGACTCACACATCTATTAAGGGTCTGAGGCTGAATTTAAAGTCAGGAAGACTATTTTTCCTGACTCCAACTCAATGTTCTATCTACTGCTACATCTAGTTGCCTTTGGAGTATTACAGAACTATTTGATCTAGTGAATTTTATCCACCCAGTTATACATTGCTCTGGCAGTTTAATTTCCCTCCTCTAACATTTAGGCATTTTATTTTTCTCCAGTTACTTGTAAAACAATTTTTAACATCTGGTTTTAAAATTTTGAGTTCCATATTTTCCCCATGTCCCCCATTGAGAAGACACACATGAAATCATGCAAAACATTTTCATAAAAATCATGTTGTAAAAGAAATCACCAACCCCTTTCCACCCCCCAAAAAAAAAACAAACAAGAAAAATGAAGTAAAAAAAAAGTATGCTTCAATCTGTATTCAGACACAATCAGTTCCTTCTCTGGGGATGGATAGCATTTTTCATTATAAGGGCTTCAGAGTTATCTTAGATCATTGCACTGCTGAGAATAGCCAAGTCATTCACCCTCATCATCTTATAATATTGCTGTTACTTTCTTTGTACATGGTACATTTAACTTTGCATGAGCTCATAGAACTCTTTGCAGGTTTTTGTGAGAGCATCCTACTCATCATTCTTTATAGCACAAGAGTATTTCATTATAATTATATACCATGATTTGTTCAGCCATTCCCCAATTGATGGGCAACCTCTTAATTTCCAATTCCTTGCCCTGAGAAAGGAGGTGATATAGATATAGATATGTTATATATATGATATATATGCATATATATATATATAGTACATATAAATCCTTTTTCCTTTTTCCATTTTTTTTTACTCCCTTTTGGGATACACACTTAGAAGTGGTATTGTTTGGTCAAAGGGTATTCATGGTTTTTTAACCTTTTGGGTGTAGCTCCAAATTGCTCTACAGAATGATTGAATCAGTTCACAATTCCACCAACAGTGCATTAATTTCTCATTTCCCCCCATTCCCTCGAACATTTGTCATTTTCCTTTTCTGGCCTGTTCGCCAATCTAATAAGTATGAGGTAGTACCTCAGAATTGTTTTAATTTGGCAATTTAACTTTTGAGAGCAGCTTAGACTTCTAATTTCAAAGGAATAGGGACTCCAAACAGGGTAACAAGACACAGATGCTGAATACAGGGAACAAGATAGGGGTCTCCTAACTGGATTTGGAGGACAAAGCACATGTTGGTCACAAGACTCAGGACAAGAGCCCAGCCTCTTGAACTAAGGAAAAAGATTGGCTCAGTGTTAAACAAGCCCCTGAGCTGTATAGGTCCATGAATCATTATGGCCTTTCTACCTCTGGTTTGATGAGTCTTAGAGCCTGAAATGGAATTAAGCCTGAGTAGGAATTAATTTACTCCAGCTATGGGTAATGAGAGAGATGCAAAGACAGAAACCAGTCCCAAGAGATTTCCATAAGGGACATTTAATGAACTGAATAGAACCCACTCCCTCCCTTAAAGATCTCTAAATGTTCAAAAAGTGACTTTATGTCCTTTAAATTTTCTCATTTTAACTATAAGAAATAGCCACATTTGATTCATATTCCTCAAATCTCATGTTTTCCAATTATGCCATTCCCTTACTCAAGAACATGATAATGGAATGCTTATAGTCTTCAGTTGATCCTTCCTTGTTTAGAGACAATGTAGAGTAACAACACAGGGCCACATTTAGCAAAAGAGCATGTTCAGGATAGAAAGGCATCATCACAAAGTTTTTCCTTTTCGAAAAGTTCAATTGCCCCACACAAGTATTGAACCATGTCCTTAGCCATATCAGCATTGTGGTCAAACTATCCCAGTTAAAAAAAGGGGGGGGGTTCTTAATTAAATTAAACCACAGATTTGTGGGGGGGAGGGTTACATGTATGTGATTCTGGGAAAGTCACTTAACCTTAGTTTCCTCCTTTATATAATAACACTTACTTCTCAGGGTTGTTGTAAGGATAAAAAGATAATTTTTAAAAACCATTTTGCAAACCTTAAAGTACTATGTAAATTATTGTTGTTGTAAAACAGGGTGGAGAAGACAAAAGTTGAAAACCATGAAGAAGAAAACTTCAGGAGAATATTAGGGAACCATTCTTAGGCCATATGTTAAGAGTTGCTAGACAATTGTACTTCTTTATTCTTGAGGTATATATATATGTGGTCTATGAATGGTTCTATGACACTCAGGCAAATGACGGACTAGTTCTGGATTTGTTCTTCCAAATAACTCTGTCCCTCTTTGCTGTATGATTCCAGTGCTTCCTCTGATCCTAGTTCAGAGTTTTTTTGGTTTTGGTTTTTGTTGTTGTTGTTGTTGTTGTTGTTGTTGTTTTGCTACCAGTCTCTCTCCTGAGCTCTCCGCTCTGCTTTTTCAGTGCTTCATCATTCCACTGCCAGATCAGTATCATTAACTGGTATAGCCTCCCAGCAATCCATATCAATTCTCAACTTTTTTTTTTTTGAATCATGCTCCCCTTTGGAAATCTGGTGAAGCCTGTGGACCCTTTCTTAGAATAAGATTATTAAATGAATAAAATAAAATACATTGGATCACAAGGAAAATAAATTAGATTAAAATAGAGAATGTCCCAGAAGTCTTAATATAGTTTTAAGCTATTAGAGCTTAAATTCTTTTCTCTGTGATTTTTCTTTCTCTCTGATTTGTTTTTCTTTTTAAATGCTCAGATCTTTAAATTGTACTAGGACTCTCAGGACTCTTATACATCTACCAATGGGTATGGGAGTACATGCCTATAAATTTCATTGCTGGAAAGACTGGGGTTGGCAGATCACTTGAGTTGCAATAGAGACTAATGCTAATCAAATGTCCACATTTCATCTGCCACCAATCTGATCCTCAGAAATAGGTATTCCTTGCCTAAGGAAGGATGAACCAAAACAGGTCAGAAACAAAACAGGTCAAACCTTTTATGGCAATCAGTGATGGAATTTAATCCATGAGTGGTGGCTCCACTTCTAACCTGAACAAGATGGGGAAATTTTAAGTATCAAAATATTTAAAATAATATCACAACCAGATCAAGAATCTTTGCTCTAGGGGTTTCTTTGTAATCTGATGTATCCAAATCTGTTGATTTTACTTTTCAGTGATCTATCAAACCACAGAGATATCCTTGTAGGAAATTTTGGTCCAACTTCTTATAATTAGAGCTATTTTAACATGGAAATTAGAAATATATCTTAAGATACCAATTCATGGTAGAGGAGAAATTGGAATATAGGAAGGGTTATGTATCTAAATCTAAAATAATTTTCTTTATCCTGATACAATGGTACCCCAGAATCTTTCATTTCTTTAGGTGTTTTGCATACTTTTCTCTGGCTGTGTTCTAGATCTTCCTTTTCCTAATTGAATATTAGATCAATCCATGAAACAAAAAATAATTGGAGGTTAAAATATTTAGTGCTGTACTATTTTCACTTTCTGTGTGTATGTGTGTGTGTGTGTTTGTTTCAGTAGTTCCCACTTTTCATGCTGACTTTCTGCCATCTCAACCTAAAGTTATCACTTCCTCTTTAGGATTCTTCTAATTTTTGTCTGTATCAGATATTGCCATTTATCACTATAAACTCATATTAGGGAATTTATCTTAACTACTTGACTCTAAACATTTTGGAAGCAGGCATTTTTGCTTTTTTTTTTTTGACACTCCTGAAAATATCTAGTAAAAGAACTTTACCTATGGTACATGTTTAGTGAATATGTCAAATATCAATTATCATAGGATCATAGATTTATAACCAGAAGGAACTTCAGAAGTCATTTATACCCATCCTCTTGTTTTATAAGTGAAGAAACTTAGGTCCATAATCTGAGGTTATATAGGTTGTAAATTTCATATAAGAAATACCATATAACACAGCACAATTTAGTGGATAAAATACTGGACCCAAAGTCAGGAAGACATAGATAACAATCTAGCCCTCTGGTACTTACTATTTGTATAACTATAGCCAAATCACTAAACCTGCCTTGGTTTCCTCATCTATAAAATGGGAATAATGATATCTGAAGCACTTATCTCACAAGGTTGTTGTGAAGATCAAATACAATAATGTCTGTAAAGCACTTTGCAACTGTGGAGCACTCAATAAATGTAAGGGTGTTTTTTGTTTTGTTTGTTTGTTTTTTGTTTTGTTTTATTTTTTAGCTGAGACAATCGGGGTTAAGTGACTTGCCCAGGGTCACACAGCTAGGAAGTGTTAAGTGACTATGGTCAAATTTGAATTCAGGTCCTCCTGACTTCAGGGCTGGTGCTAATAAATGTAAGTTTTGATGATGATGATCATGATGATCATGATGAAGATAGTGATACTTTTCTTATGTGTGGTTGAAACTACTAATCTCTAGGATATACTGTTTTGATTTTTTATTTATTTTCCCAGCATGTATATATCCTCAACAAAAACTTAACAGAATTCTAAATTTAACAAAATTCAACTCTAAGTAACAACATTCTACCCCACCCATCACTTCATAGCATTTAAGAAGATAAAGTGTAATTTTGTTTTATTCAAATTACCCCTGCTGCTGTCACTAACTCAGGTGCCCATTCTCTTATGGAACTGCTGATACTTAGCTTAAAAAGCTAAGATTTCTCTTCACATCAAGGGCCATATCCAGTTGCCTGATCCATATCAGACCACTGGACCCAGATGGCTCTGGAAGGAAAAATGAGATAGGTGACCTCACACAGCCCTCTCATTTAAATTCAATTCAGCTGGATGCCATGTCATCACCTCCCTGATAGCATGATCCTCTTTGACAACAAAGGACAAACAACAACAGCAACAACTGGACAAAGATGTGCATCATGATGCCATTTACAACTCACACCATTTAATATACTAGCACTGCCTAATGAAACACCAATAATCAGTTGATAAATATTTTTAAAATGCATGCATATAAATACAATGAAGACATAATCTAATCTGTTGAAAGTTATAAGATATCAGTTAATTGTCAGAGGATATCAAGTTTTGATGGTCATAGATTGGATTCCTGAATAAAGAGTGAACATTTCCATCCTTAGCTTTGTGCTCAGTTTATCTTCTCCTGTCCAAGGAAATCATTACTAACCACAAAGGTTACTTTCAAGCCAAAGCCTGGGAAAGAGGTCAGCAAGTCCTAGAAAGGAGAAAAACATTTAAGTGATTTAAAGAATTGTCTTCACTGTTCACAAGTTTAAAGTGTCTTACTAAGCAGGTAAAAAGCTTAGACAAATTGCTTAGACAAATTCCTAAAGAAGGAATTGCTTTTTATCTAATGGATACAATAGATGAAGGAGAATGAATCAAAGCCACCTTTTCTATCAATTATATTCTTTTTATTTTCAATATTTTTATTTTCTATCTTCTTTTGAGTTTAACTGAATGATACTTTTAATTTGGGGAGTAATGAGCATGTTTTATTCAGAAACTGATCTTTCTCTTTAAATACAGATATTTATATTAACTATTTTCTCACATTTGATTTTTTTCTGTTTTTTTTTTAAATTTTTATTTTAATACAGGCATAGGCCAATATATATTGCCCCAACTAATGTCATTTTGAAGTTTTGTTTTTTTTGTTTTGTTTTGTTTTTTGTTTAAACACCTAGTTTCCCCTATCTTACCCCAGGCTGGAAGTACAGGAGCTACTCATGAACTTGATTCTACTGCTGATTAGCATGGGAGCTTTTGACTACTCCATTTTTGCCCTGGCACCCCTCCATAGGCAATCTGGTGTGGTATTCTCTGTCCTTCGTCATCCAGATTCTCCCCATATTGATGTCAAACTTAGTGTACTCCCTCAATCACTGTCGCCTGCTGTGACAGAACTCCTGAGTTCAAAAAATTCATCAGGCTCAGCCTTACAGGCTTACAATACAATAACAATTTGTTATCATTTCTCAAAAACAACATCCATACTTTATA